>JAKTSQ010000036.1:0-95081 GCA_030580295.1 Yamadazyma sp. yHKS699 | reverse complement strand
CTTGAGAAGTACCAGTGATCATGTTCTTGATGAAATCTCTGTGACCTGGAGCATCAATAACGGTAACGTGGTATTTTGGAGTTTCGAACTTCCACAAAGCGATATCAATGGTGATACCTCTTTCTCTTTCAGCCTTCAATTTGTCCAAGACCCAAGCGTACTTGAAAGAACCTTTACCTAATTCGGCAGCTTCCTTTTCAAACTTTTCAATGGTTCTCTTGTCGATACCACCACACTTGAAAATTAAGTGTCCGGTGGTGGTAGATTTACCAGAATCGACGTGACCAATAACAACAACGTTGACGTGAGTTTTAGTTTTACCCATGATTAATGTTTAACTTAAGTTAGATAGTTAAGAAGAAAAAAGAGAAAAAAGAGGACGAGCAAAGGGATTTAAATCAAAATTTTTGATACGGGCGCGAAAATTTTTTTTCTTCTGGAAGGAGATGGGGTCTGGTGGGGGCACGATGAATGATGGTTCTAGGGCTGGAGCCCTAACGCTGCAAACGGGGGCTGGAAGCCACTGGGGGCATGGTAGGGTAGCGGCGATGGAGTGTGTAGAAGGGGTTGGTATGAGTGGGTGGTTGTGGGGTTTTGAGGAAATAGGTGGTTTCCCGATTGGGATGTGTCTCACATTTACGAGACGAACTAAACCATTGGTGTATGGGAATTAGTTAAAAGTGTTACCACAGGTTACGTACAGTGGAGGGTTCAAAGAGGTCTGGGTCGTGTAGTCAAAAACTGTAGCACCTCTAGTTGTTTGAGAGAAATTTGATATTTGACCAGAGGCTGCAAAAAGTTGCAAAAGTTGATTGTAAATTAAATTAGCAGTTGAAGACTGTTGAAGAACCTGTTGAAGAAGCTGTTTACAACAGATGGTTCAGGTAGACAGTCCAAGGAGCCTAACCTCCTACAAATTGGCACTGGCACCACTAAAGTCCACGCTCTTCAAAACGTCTCCTGAAAGTATATATTGGAACTGATTGTCCAAAATCTTCTTCTTGTCGCCACCATACACGACCTCGGGGTGGTGCTTATACACATCCGCAGCCGCTGCTGCCCGTTTTGCAGCCACGCCGTATATTATATCGACCATTTTGTCAGGATACTCTCCATTGACCAAATGAGTGGCATCGTCAATGCTGTGGTGTTCAAGAAGACTATCCTTCTTAAGTAACGCAAGAAACTGAGGCGAAGTGTCTGGTGGATTCCACACGGCAGCTCCCCCCACCACATGACACACTTTGACCTTTAGTAAAGCCACCACATTGTGGATCTGTTCGAGCGAAAACAACGAACAGTGGTACACGGCCACTTGTGCCACCTTGCTGGCCTTGGTCTTGTACTTGACGGTGTTGGTGGCGGGGTCATGCACCGTGTAGAACTCGTGGTCCACCATATCCTTCAACACCTTTGGGTGCAAAGTCTTGTAAAACGACATTTTGGTGTAGTAGTGATAGTAATCGTCGTAGGAGTCAAAGGTATCGACGATGGCACGACCGATTTTGGCAAATATGGTGCCGTACAACGGAATCAACTGGGGATCGTAGTGGCACACCGCTTCAATGGGGATAATGGTGTCGAATAAGTGTTGTTCGTAGAATCCCGCCAAAATCACTTGAGCACCGCCCAACGAATGGCCCACCAAGATATTCTTGCTAGTAAGAGTGCTGAGCAAGTCGGAGCAGCATTGGTTCTCGTGCCTGACGACGGCAATGACGTCTCTGGCCCCGTCATCCCATCCGGCAGTCCAGCCGATCTTGCCCAAATTTGCAACCGCCGAATCGCCATGGAAAACCGCGTCAATGGCAACAACCGACCCCAAGTACCAGCCTTTGTCGGGGTTGTCGTGGCATCGCTTGTACAACTGGGTAATGTGGTAGTTCCATAACTCTTTATTCATGCCGGTTCCATGGCAGAAGATCATATTGATGCGGGTCTTGTGGGGAGCGACAGTGGTGGTGGTGTATTTGTTGTAGACCAATTTAAGGGTGCTGGCGTCGGATTCTATGGCGGTGGACCCGGGCATACGGGGCCAATGGGCGGCAGTGGTTTTCTTTTCAACAGTAAAAGACATGGTTAGATAAGTGATAATTCACAGGAAACGCGGGCTTTAAATAGTCTGGAGTAAAATGGAGAAGTCGTATATTGTGCCGAGGCAGTAGAGTATTTTTGGTTGGCTGTTACGTCTCTGGTTTTGGTTCTGATACCGGCTTTGGCGGCTCTGGTTTTGGTTCTGCCGGCTCGTCCTTGCGGCTGAGGTCGATATCGTACTCAGTGCCGTCAGACTGGCTTCTATTATTGAACCGAGCCATTCTCTTCTTCCACCACCGTTTGCTCTCCTTGCGGTGGACGTCTTCGAGGTAGAAGTCATCCTCGTCGTCTCCGTCGTCCTCCCCCATCTTCTGCTTGTGGTTGGCGGACTTTTCAAGCTCGATTTCCGTTCTCTTGTCGGACTTTGTAATGAAATACTTACTTCCGAGGTTGAGATCTTTGAACATGATTTCTCGAGTCCTGGTAAGCGATTCGATATCTGCCACTCTCTCGATGGTATCGTCAAGGAAATCGTCAAACGACCGCTGCGACGCTATTTCGTGGAAAGCTCTCATCATGGGAATGGAGTCGGCTCTGACACGAGACTCCAAGTCAATGGTGAAAATGTTGAGGTTGTCGTACAGCTGGATATAATCGGGTCTGGTCATGATTTGCCGGGCTCTCCACAAGGGCAATTCCGGCAAGTCGTGGTTCTTGTACTTGTCTTTGTCTTCTGGGAAATCCTGGAGAATCAAGGTGTTTTTTCTGTTGCGGTCCATTTCCACAAACTCTCTCATCAAAAGCATGGCTGAAGCACTGAATTTCCCGTACTCCATGACATCGTCGTCCATGCCCGTGCCCAAGATCCCACACTGGTTGAGAAACCATGTCTTTTCCCGGTCAATGATCTCATGGCACGCATTGATCATGTTCTGGTGCCGGGCCACTTGAGAAATGTGCTGTGGACGGCCTCCAATGAGATCGTAGATCTTGTGGCACGAGTCGTCGTCAAGCTTCAAGTGGGGGAACTTGTGGCTGGGGAAGTGCTTTTCCCTTATGAATTTCAACGCCTTGATGGTTTCTGGGCGGTTGAAGTCCCGGACATTGATGAGTTCAAGTCGCGTGCCTAGTTTCTTTAATTTCTCATACACCCAGTAGTCATCCGAGTTAAAAATGATCGTCATAAGGCCAGACCCACTCAAACTCTCGGCCTTCTGTTGGAGGAGTTCGATCAATTTGCCTCCTTCTTCGTTTTCTTTGATCAAATGACTGTTGTTGATGATCATGATTAATGGGCTTTTGCTCACAGGGACTCGGCGAAGGGCCAATTCCTCAAGCTTATTGAAGGCTCTTTCGATGTCTAGCAATGCCGTGGTGTCACGGGGTCCTTTGATACTGAAAAGCGATCCGATATAGTCCTCATTGAAGGTATAGTTAAGAGCTCTTCCGAGCCTGATTCTGAAGATTTCGGGGTCGGCATGGGCATCTAAAACAGCAACATTGTACCCGTCCACTTTCTTCATACTTTCCAATAATAACGACGTCTTTCCAGTGCCCTTTTCTCCTATAATAAGGAAGTACCGGCCAATGATTTTCCCGGCAACAATATCGTCCAATAACTTCTGTTGGGGTCTTTCCACCCAGTACTGACTCAAGTCACTTTCTTCTTCTGAGCACTCCAGATCATCGATATTCTTGCTGGTGCGTTTGTGGATCGAAAGCTGGTAGCCGGGGTCTCCTTGATTGAAAGCCATATCCATCTTATCCAATACATGCCGGTGGTAGAACTTGTGGTAGAGAATTCCGGCCACACCCAAGATTGCCACGGAACTGAAGGTGATGCCGATGGTTTCGAGGCACTTGAACAAGAACTGGCTGATTTTGTGCATCGTTTGTTTGAACTGAGACTCTTCTTCCTCTTCCGGTTCTTCTTCGGGCTCTTCTTCCTCGTGTTTCTTTTTATCCTGTTCTTCCTGGCGCAGAGTATCGTTGCCGTTGCCGTTTCCACCAGACCCACCTCCAACTGACCCATTCGGTTCAAACAGGTCCACGCTTAAATTTTTCACTTCTTGACTCAACGCTTTATTTGCAGGAACCGTGTCATTCACGCCAACAGTGACGGTTTCACCGCCCTTGGCACTGGCTTGCTTGCCATCCTCCTCGTTTTTCACTTGTTTGACACGCTTTTTCAACCGTTTTTTGTCTTTCTTCAACTTCAGGTTCTTCTCTTCGAGCTCCTCGGACGTGAGCTCTTCCAACACGTCAAAAGGAAGAAAAGGGTTGATTCTTCGCGCATGTGTCTGTGTAAACGACCTGATGCCTATATGGGCCACCGGCACCACTGTCCGTCTAAATAGGTGTCGACACAACATGACGAAATTAACTGAAACTAAGCCACCCAAAAACGAGCATCGTCGTGCACCAACCGATGCATGGACTATAAACGACACCCGTCTAAGACAAGTCGAAGAAGGATTTGGCGTTGATGGAGTAGAGTAGCTTCTCCCGAAGGAGCTCTTTGTTCTGGTAGTCCGGAAGCTTAAGGAGATTTATGCATGTGGACGCTGTGGGAAGTCTTTCTGTCGACCGACCACTATTCCGGATGCCAAACTTGGGGTTCAAAGCACCAAACCCGAGCAATGGGGCCCGGGATACGGATGTCACGAACTTGACAAGCTTGGACCTTTCTTCGGGGGTCATTTCCTCCACGATCTCCCAGAAATACTGCACCGTGATCTCATGTTCAAGGTATCCTCCGTACGACACATTCAGCTTCCAGTCGTTTATATCTATGTTGGAAGTAGCCCCCGAAATTAGCATTTGTAGCTCATTGAAGTCAAACATTTTCAACCAGCTGGACGATATGATCTCAAATAGTCCCTCTAAGAACTTTCTGCTTTGGATGTGCAACACCGTGTTCAACTTGAAGTTGGCCATTTGGTGGATATAGTTGAGAATATTCGACTGGTTCACCTTTACCTTGTCTCCGTTCTCCGCTAGGTCAAATTGGAAGTTGCGGGAGTCGCTGAGTCGAACATTCACACTGAAACTAAGGTCCAACCCTTCCAAATCGCTGTTTGACATCTTGATGAGTTTCATTAGATTCTGGAACAATTCTTTGTCCAACAGGTTCAAATCATTCAAGGAGTTCTTCATCAAGTTTCGGGAATTGCACCACTTGTTCAAGAAGAAAGGGGCAAAGGGAATATCAATTAATACGCCCTCGTAAAGACTCTTTCCCACCACACTACCCAAAAACCGGAAATACTCCAAGTCTTGTTCCACTTGCTGCACGTCAATGCGGTTGACATGCTTAACAAAAACATCTTCACTGGGATACACTTGATTGTCGGAAGTCTCCTTGAAAAGCCGGAACTTTCCCTCGGGATTAAACCCTTCGGCCACTACACTGTTCAAGAACTCCTTGGTGATCCCACCACCATCGATTCCTGCTTCTCTTCCACCGTATTCGTTGTAGAACACCACGCCGATTTTATTTTTGAAAGAAGAGCCAATCTTTCCAAAGCTGGCATATGCATCTTCAAGAACATGTTCACGTCTTATATCGCCCTGTATGGCAGGCTGTTGGGCAAACTGGAACATGAAATTCTGACTGGTGTCTTGCCGTTCACGATCAAGATCAATGAGGCTTTGAAATATAAGCACCCGGTCGTTGAACTTGATGAAAAACGGCACCTTATTCAAGATCTCCAATTTGGCCAAAGTGTCTTCACTTGCTTTGGTCTTTCTGGTGATTCTGTCTTTCGGGGTGTCTTCGTCGTCATCGTATTCGGCCCTGGCCTTTTCTTCCTCTTGTTCGGCCACAATCTGGAGCAAGCTGTCTATGTTGAACCTGATTTCATTCAAGGTCCAGAAATCATCGGGCAAGAACTTGAGCCGCAAATTCTTGAGGTAAAGCTGGTTCAACAACGAGATAGACACGTCCTTCAACTTGGCGTAATCCTCGAAAATCCCCGTGGTTCTTTCGCCAGGATTCAAGATCAATGTGAGGCACAAGTTTTTCATAAACACCAAAAGACTGCTGATCTCCTCCAACGACAACTTGTCGTCTTCAAAGCTTTCGTAGTCGTGCGATACAATCAACCAGTACGAGTACAACTCTTCAAACGTATAAAGGGTGGTCCAGAACCCCGTGACAGAAGCACTGCTGAGGCCAGTGTAAACGTCCTGCAAATCTTTCAACCTCAAGTAGTCCTTGTTTCTTGCACTTACCGACGCAATGGCCTGATAAATTGCATCATTTTTCAACTGGTCGTAGAACGACCGGTATGATCCTGGAGTAATGGTGATCAACACGCAGAGCTTGGTCTTATACTCTGGCAATAGCTGGAACAACGCAGACATGATTTTGATGGCCAACCGGGACGATTCCACGTCGGAGCCCGTGAACAACTCAAACATGTTTTTGATGAACGAATTGTCGTACAACAACCGTATATGGTTGAAAGCAGCGGCATCAATGTCGACATATGGGGAAGATACTTGTCCGGAGGCCACATCTTCATCGTCAGAGTCGTCGGCCATTCTGGCCTCGTCACTGGACCGCACCGAGAACGTGATGGTGGAAAGAATGTTCCCCACCATTTTGTAGTCTTCTATAAGCCAATGGGCGTTGGTCTGTGCCTGGAGGAACAACAGGAGCAATGCCACCTTGGCCCTGTCGCTCAAACTCGGAGCAGAGGCTAGAAAATCGGTGTTTTTGGTGACAGTCTTGAAAATAGGAACGTAGTGGGGGCTTAGTGATGGCTGGCGGGCCACGTACTGCAAAAACGCCAAATACGAGTCTTTGACGTTGACTTGCATGATCACATCGTGAATGGGTCCTGGTATACGGGTGCCGTTTCCACAAAGCGGGGCAAGGGCGGATATGACGCCGGTGCATGGGATACCAAAGTCCACTTTCTCGAGAGTGGTTTTTATTAACTCCACAACCAAAGGCACTAATTCCGGCCCATTGAGCTGCCGGGCGATCTGGAGTAGCGCCTGCAATAGCAACGACCCCGTGTAGTTCGACAAACGGAACTGGGCCAAATTGTGGCGCATCAACTGCATCGAATGGCGTAGGTCGAGTTTCCAAGACGCCAAGTAGCAGAACTCAACCACAAACACGTTGAAGTCGTGCTGGCAGGCCACACGTGATGTGGACCATTTGTCGTACAATAGAGCGGCCCTGTGTCTTGTATCCAAGTATCTGACGACGTATTTCTGGATTATTCGGCAACTCTTTTCTTTAAGACGCAGTTCTTCACGCTGTTGCCGCTGGAGTTTTGAGCGCTCGAGGTACCCTTTGGAGTTGAGGGGGGTGGGTCTTCTGTCGCCGAGATTGACGACTCGTTTCTTGCTCTGGCCCGTGAAATTGATCATTTTGGTTGGTTTTGTAGTTGTTAGTTGATTTGAGATCTAGTTAATTTCTGGTATCGCATTTTTATGGAGAAGATGGGAGATTGGGCTGCGGTGGTGTTGGAGGTCTTGGGTGCTATTACGATCGTAAGAAGAGATAGAGAGATAAAGAGATAAAGAAAGGAAGAAAGAAAGGAAGAAAGAAAGGAAGAAAGAGATAAGAAAAGAAGTAAAAAAGTGAAAGTATTTAAGTAGATTATAAGCAGTATTTTTATTAGTGTGATTTTTGCTTTTTTAATATTTGATATAAAATGAACATACTTATTTCTGAAACGCTTCAAACGGTTTAAGAATCCTTGGCGGTGGATGTGTTTTGACCAGTTAGAAAACTGGCCATGTGAAGAACTCATAAGTCAAGTTTGAAGTCTATTTGACGTAAGAGACGCAACTGGTTCACACACGCAGACCGGAATTGGGGTGTGCCGTTTTGTGTCCCGTCTGTCCCCCGGATCTCCCCCACATTATATAAAGGCCTGAATTCCTCAAAAATCAAATAACGCTCCATAATGCTGGCGCCCACAAAAACAGAGCCAGAGTCCGACGTCACCCGTCACGCATGCAAAGAGTGTAAAAGGAGACGTATCAGCTGCTCCAGAGATATCCCCGAATGCAGCTCGTGCCAGAAATTTGACAGACATTGTCTCTACGAAAAGCATAGCCGGACACCATTGACAAGACGGCACCTTACGGCAGTGGAAGAAGAGCTCGGAATATGCAAAGAGGTGCTACGAAAGTATGTTCCCGGCTTGGACGTTTCCAGCATTGTGGATAAGCTCAAAAATGGGTACGATATCAACGATTTAGACCTTCCAAAGGAGTTGCCAAAGGAACCAAAGGAACCAAAGGAATTGCCAAAAGTACAGGTGGAAGACACAAAAACGCCCTTGAATATCCAGCAGTTCCTTGCCCCCGAGTCGTCGGTGGACTTCCTAGAGTTCCAGATCCCCCAGCTTCTCCCGTCGACGGTGGATCCCGAATACAAGCCCAAGCGGAAACAAAAGACGTATGTGTCGCCAGAATCGAGCTATAATTGGGACGAGAGGAAACAGGGGGAGTTTGAGCCCACCATCATCAACGGCATGGCCACCACCGACTCCAACAGCTACTTGGGGGCCGCCAGCAGTGCTGCTCTTATCAATTTGGTGGGAGGAGGGTTCTTTTTGTACGATAAGAAACCGTCGTCTCCGGGCCAGGCATCCTCGGGCAATTCCATCACCAACAAGCACATTACCCGGTCACAATTGGAGTACTATATTGACCAGTACTTCAAGACGTACCACATCTCGTACCCGATCATTCACAAGCCGACGTTTATGGCCCAATTCAACGAGATCATCCCTCCTCCTTCGCAAGGCTGGGACAGCTTGTTGCACATTGTGGCGGCAATAGGGTCGTTCATGTCGTCGGTGTCGCCAGAAGAGAACGACGACTTGACGTTGTTTGAGACGTCCAAGAGCAAATTGTCCATGGAGCATTTGGAGACGGGAAATATCACCTTGGTGCAAACGTTGACGTTGATGTCGAACTATTTGCAAAAACGAGATAGGCCCAACTCAGGGTACAATTATCTTGGGTTGGCGGTGAGAATGGCACTAGGACTCGGGCTTCATCGACAAATCGACGAAACAAACGAGCTGGTTTTCACCCAGGAGATCAAAAGAAGGGTGTGGTGGTGTCTCTATATTTTTGACTGTGGGCAGACCATTACGTACGGACGGCCATTGGGGATCCCTTGCTCCGGAATTGACGCCAGACTTCCGGTGAATATCCCCGACACAGAGCTCACAGCCATGGCCACAAAGCTCCCACAAGAACACATGCACCCCACAATATACACCAGCGTACGGCTCCAGTCGTTGTTTCATTTATTGACCAACTGCATTTACGAACGAATTATCACGGACCCATTCCCCTCATCAATGGACTTGATCAAATGGGATGAGCAGTACCTTGAACGGTGGAAGAGGTTGATTCCGGACCACTTCAAGGACGAGGCCACAGTTCCCATGGAGTATAAGCTTGCCCGGGCCGTTTTGGGGTGGAGGTTTAGTAATTTACGGATTATCATGTACAGAACGTTTTTGTTGAAGAATGTGATTGTGAATTCGAAGCTGGTGGAGGGAGACTATGATTCCAAGGCGGGGGAGATCTGTTTACAGGAATGTAGTGAAACCATTCGGACCATGGACAGTTTTTGGAGTACCAAAGTGCAGAATAACCGGATGGATGCATGGTACTCGCTTTACTTTTTGATTCCGTCGGTGTTGATGCCATTGGTGTGTTTGAGGAACAATCCCAGTTCGTTTAGTGCCGATAACTGGCGATATGATGTGGATGTAGCGAAAAAGATCATTCAGAAGTTGATGCCTATATGTCCGTCGGCAAGTCGGATATTGGAGTTGATTGAGTCTTTGGGAGCAGGGTACTTGGCGGAGGAGGGGCAGGAGGGGACAGACGAGAGTCCGTTTTCCCAGTTGCTCAATTTGCATTCGATGTTGTGGCCGGGTCTGTTTGACATTGAGCAGCAGTTTTTGTAGGTAGGTAGGTAGGGGGAATAAGACTGGGGAGAGGGAATGAGACTATGAGAGAGAAGAGAGAAGAGAGAAGAGAGAAGAGAGAAGAGAGAAGGGAGAAGAGAGAAGGGAGAAGAGAGAAGGGAGAAGAGAGAAGGGAGAAGGGAGAAGAGAGAAGGGAGAAGGGAGAAGAGAGAAGACAGACTAAAGAGTAATAAAAGGTAAAGACGTTTATTCAGATCCAGTCAATAATCTACTCAAGAGGCCGAGGCCAGAATCTGGTCAAGACCCAGCATCAGGTCAAGGTGTAGCCTCCCCCCACTACAATCTCTTCTCCCACAACATAGCTAGATGCGTCACTGGCCAAAAATACATACACCCCCTTCAATTCGTACGTAGCACACAATCTCTGGGCCGGAATCATACTAAACCAAGCGTCTCTCCACTCCTTAGGGTGGACGTCAAGCATATCCGTGTCAATGTACCCAGGAGAGACACAATTGACCCGTGCAAAGTCAACCCATTCCACTGCCAAACATTTAGCAAGTCTAACCAAACCGGCCTTGGAAGCGTTGTAGCAGGCCTGTTTCTGGGGGTAGTTGACGACGGACGACGAAATAGAAGCGGTGAACACAATGCGGCCCTGTTTAAGAGTTCCGGCCTGTTGCTGCTTCTTGAAAGCATTTGCAGCCGCTTGCGCAGTGTAATAAGCCCCGTCTAAATTAACGTCCATGATTTTCCGGTACTCTTCCTGGGAGAAGTCTTCAGCAGCGTCATGGGTAGCAATTCCGGCATTGGGAACCACCACGTCCAACCGGTCGAGTTCTTGAATCACTCTATCGACGGTTTTGGTGATGGCTTCTTTATCGGCCACATTGCATTTATAGGCCTTGAATTTGACCCCTAAATCGGCAAATTTGCTAGTCAACTGGTCGATGTATTCGGGAGAGCTGGTATTGTAGGTGATGGCGACATCGGAACCGGCTTCAGCTAAGCCAATGGCTACTCCGAGGCCAATTCCTCTAGACCCTCCGGTCACTAGGGACACTTTTCCTTTCAAGGAGAAGAAATTGAACACGTGAGTATCTTGGTTTTGGTAAAGCATTGGATAAAGAGGTAGAGGGAATGTGGGACGGTGGGACGTTATATAGTTGGGAAGCGTGGAGTTGTGGGGGAGGGTGACAGTTTCCGGCCTGCATATGGGTCAGATATGGGCCAGCATGGTCGTGTGCAAGTCGGCATGGGTGCAACTGTCATTGCTGGTGTGTGGGTGCTGTAGTTGCAAGGAAGTCAGGTATTAAGAGTCCAAAGTCGTACTGATTCAAGTCCAAAGTCGTGCTGATTCAAGTCTAGAAGTCGTGCTGTGAATAAAGCGTCCAAAAGTCGTACTGTAAATGAAGAGTCCAAAAGTCGTACTGTGATTTGAAGAAGTCAAAGAAGTTATGATTTAAAGAAGTCCAAAACTCAGATTGTATCAAAAAAGTCAAACGTCTTGCAGTTACAGAAGTCCAGTGTCAAATTGTGATAAAGAAGTCTAAAAGTCATACACTGCATTATCTGCTGTAAGTTGTAAGAAAGTTATATATTCTAGTAAAAGAAGTCCAGGAGTCATATACTTTGTTTTAAAGAGTCCAACGGCCGTATTGTGATTGAGAAGTCTAAAAGTCATATACTGTGATTAAGAAGTCCAAAAAGTCATATACTGTGATTCAAAGAGTCCAGTAGTCATTGATTAAATTCAGTCATATGATTCAAGAGTCCAAAAGGCATACACTGCATTGTCTGTTCTACAGTTGCAAGAAAGTCATATTGTGTTAAAGAAGTCAAAAGTCTTGCAGTAAAGAACTCAGGAGTCACATTGTGATAAAGAAGTCTAAAACTCATATATTACTCCATTATAAAGTACTCTATCTCCTTGTCCACTCTTTTCCAGGGCTTCACTCTTTCTAGGGCTCCACTCCTCGTGTCGTCTACCCAATCTCAACGTCCGGGGCCACTAGGTGCTGCACAATATACTCTGCATTAAGACTATCGTTCAGATCAACTCTCCCATAAGCATGCACAAGATCCGGCTCAATTCCCGCCTGGAGGTGCCGTTTTGCAAGCCTCTCTCTCGCCACCGCCAGATCAACCTTCACGAACCACGTCTCGTCCACCAACTCGTGCACTTGGTTCCAGGGAGCCACGTCCAATAAAGTGTACAATCCCTCCACAATCACCACCTTTGTGTCTTCAGGAATCCGGATATCGTCGGGCGTCGGGTCCTTGATCAGATGGTCGAACGACGGGGCCAAGATCACTTCGTCGGTCTGGTTTACCACCTTCATAAACTCCACAAACGCGTTAGCATCAAACGTGAATGGAGCACCTCTTCTTTTGAACGCATTTTCCGGGTCGGCCATTTGGCTCAATTGGCGCCGGGTGAGATGGAATCCGTCCATGCCCACCACTGTGGTGTTGATGTTGTGGGCCACGAGGTACTGGGCCACTTGATTGGCAACGGTGGACTTGCCAGACCCCGGCACTCCTGCCACCGCCACCACCACGCGGTTAGCGGCGCGTTGCGCAAGACGAAGCACACGTAGACCCAACTGGTTCTGGGCGTCGGCGCTGTTGATTCGAACAGTCATGATTGCCGGATGATCGCCAGGATGTTGGCTATTGGAGGTGTTATATAGTGGTGGAATTGGTGGTTCCGCTTTAGCGCGAAAGAGGTGGACTGTGGGGTTGGTGTAAGGGTCGGACGGTTCCGAAGACGTGTGGGATGGACAGAGGTGGACAGAGGCGTGGAGGTGGCGGGACAATTCGTGGAGAAACTGGAGAGACAAAGAGAAGTAGGGGAAGGGTCACTGTGTCCGTGAATAAAGTATATAAGAGCCAGTTTCAATCAGTTTAAAAGTTTTAGAAGACCTAGTAACCTAAAAGTCTTCCAGTCTTCAAACCAGTTAGAAGTCTTAAGAACAAGTTCCTAAAAGTCAGTCTAGTTATCAGTCTAGTTAACAAATTCTTTATCATGCAAAATCCTGCCCTCGTATTGAAGTCGCTCAAGAACATCGTCATCGAAGACCGCCCCGTTCCAGCCCTCGAGCCCAAACAAGTCAAGTTAAAGATCGAACAGACCGGAATCTGTGGCAGTGATGTCCACTACTGGCAAAAAGGCCGGATCGGCAAGTTTATCCTCAAAGAAGGCGACACCATGGTATTGGGCCACGAAAGCAGTGGTACGGTGGTGGAAGTTGGAAAAGACGTCACTACGTTGAAGGTCGGCGACAGGGTGGCAGTTGAACCCGGTGTTCCATGCAGATTCTGTGACTTGTGCAGAGACGGAAAGTACAATGCCTGCGAAGGCATGAGATTTGCAGCCACTCCTCCAGATGACGGAACTTTGCAGAGATTCTATAATGTTGATTTCGACTACTGCTACAAGATCCCCGACCACATGGATATGGAAGAAGCCGCCATGGTGGAGCCGGTCAGTGTGGCGGTGCAGATTGCCAAAAGAGCCCAGTTACAGGCCATTGATAATGTGGTGGTGTTTGGCTGTGGTCCAATTGGTTTATTGTGTCAGGCAGTGGCCAAGGCATATGGCTGCAAAAAAGTCATTGGGGTGGACATTTCCGATGGAAGATTGGCGTTCGCTAAGACTTATGGTGCTGACGATGTGTTCAAGATGCCATTCAAGAAGGACGACGAATCATTTGAGGACTTCTGTAAAGGAGTGGCTGCAAAAATCAAGGACCAATTCGATATGCCAAACGGGGCAGATGTTATTTTGGAGGCCTCTGGTGCCGAACCATGTATTCTGACCGGGGTGTTCTTGGCCAAGTTTGAGGGAAGATTTGTCCAAGCTGGTATGGGTAAGGAGTTTGTTAGTTTCCCAATTACCGATGCTTTGATTAAACAATTGAGTTGGACTGGAAGTATTAGATACAGTACGGGGGTTTATCCTACGGCCGTGGAACTTGTGGCTCAGGGAAAGATTGACGTGAAGAAGTTGATCACCAACCGGTTCAAGTTTGGGGAGGCCGAGAAGGCGTTTGAGCTTGTGAAGGAGGGACGTACTGATGTGATCAAGGTGATTATTGAGGGTGTGCAAGATTAGGAAGAAGTACCTATATCACCCGTTCCATAGCTTGAGTACTTAGTTGTTCTACGTTAATGAAGCGTTTAATAGTTTCGTTCTATACATTCTTATTCAAAGTATTTTCTCCATAACGCTGTAGCTTTCGAAAGCAGATTGGTGGAGTGGAATCGAAGAGGTGTAGACTGGAAGAAGAAAGAGTAGATTCTGGGGGGAAAGAGTAGAATAAAGGCGCTGAACGGGTGGTGTAAGATCTGTAAGTGCTTGCACACGAAACCCAACGCACACGAGAATAGATGCATCCGATGATGGAGCAACCCCACAAAGTTGGCCCATGGGGTTAGACCAAATACGCCCGCATACAGGACACCTGCTGCATCGCCCCACTGCCGTTGACAGATCTGGCCGCATGCAGGACACCGTCCCCACCACCGTTGACACATATCCCGCGTGCAGGACACCCCTGCAAGTCCACCCTCGGAACTCGAGGCCCCCCACACGGAAACCGGAACACCTCACCCACACCATCTCCCTTGCCTATAAATACCAGCTTCGTCCATCTCTTCGTCATCAAACAAAAACCATGCCCCAATCTATCAGAAAGCCCAACCCCCAACTCCCCGACTCCGTGTTCCAAATGTTCTCCATGAAAGGCAAAACGGTGATTATCACCGGTGCCAGCGGAGGCATTGCCCACGAAGTTGCCAGATCTTTGGCAGAAGCTGGGGCAGATTTGTCTTTATGGTACCACAACGACACCGCCGCCGTGGAATTGGCCAAGGAATTGATCTCCAAGTACAACGTTAAGGCCAAACCATACAAAGTTGACGTCAAATCATGGGAAGCAGTTAAAGCCGCAGTGGCTGCAACTGTTGCCGACTTTGGCCATTTGGATGTGATGATTGCCAACGCGGGAATTCCAGCCAAAGCAGGTATTTTAGATGCTTCAGTAGAAGACTGGCACAATGTCGTCGATACCGACTTCAATGGGGCCTACTATTGTGCTCGTGCAGCAGGAGAAGTGTTCCGGAACCAAGGCAGTGGAAATTTGATTTTCACTGCTTCCATGTCTGCCCACATTGTGAACATTCCTCAGAACCAGGCGTGCTACAACGCAGCCAAGGCCGGCGTGTTACACTTGTCGAAGTCATTGGCGGTTGAATGGGCCGGATTTGCTCGAGTGAACTCGGTTTCGCCTGGGTACATTGATACGGCTATTTCTGGCGATTGTCCATTTGAGATGAAAGAAGCTTGGTTCAACATGATTCCTATGCAGAGAGACGCTGATCCTCGGGAGTTGAAGGGGGTGTACTTGTACTTGGCCAGTGATGCGTCTACATACACCACCGGAAGTGATTTCATTGTGGATGGGGGATTCTGCTGTCCATAAATAGAGAATAAACGACGTGACAGATGTCAATGTAGGGGACAAGCACCGATATGGGTGCATGTGTAGATGTTGCATTCGAGTTAAGAACATGAGTGAGTAGTTAGATACACGAATGAGTAAGTAGTTTATATTACACTAGAGACATTCTGAATGGAGATTTGATGAGTTGGCTGGTGTTTCTTTGTTGTCCACTGGTCTGGGCTCGTACGAATTGAAACAGTGGTGGCTGTCGGTTATTCTGGGGATTGAGCAGCTATAGTTCCCATTAGTCTCATCACTGTTCTTGGTAGAGGTTACAGTACAGGTTTTAGGTAGCAGAGACGACAGTGCACGAGGCGTGAGGTCGAAAACGCTAGAAAGAAGAGAGAAAGCACACACAGAGAGAGGCAAAGAGCATACACAGAGAGAGACGAAGAGACTAAAACAGTTCAAGAAACACAATGCAGAGACTCCAAGGTTCAATAAAGACAAAGTAGAATCACTGCCCCACCAAAAGACTCCTCCGGCCGAGACAGTGATGCTGGAGAATTCCACAGGAGTAGTCTGGGAGTCTGGCCGTTATTTGGAGGATTGGTTAGTTAGTCAATTAAATAAGAAGACGAATAGCACGCATTAGAGTACGGTCAGCACATCTCCTACAGTCAGCACAATTCCTACAGTCAGCACAATTCCAACAGTCAGCACAATTCCAACAGTCAGCACATCTCCAACAGTCAGTATATCTCCAACAGTCAGACTTACGGCCAGTACTACGGTCAGTACTACTTTCCTGTACGTAGACACCGGAATCACTTTCAATTCCATTCCGTACCCCAGACGTTATGAACCCAGATTCCGTGTGGGGGAATCTCAAAAGGCCTCTGTCAACCTCAACTCTCCAATGCTGTCCTTTACCCCATACCATGACTCCCTCTCGTCTACAACTATAAATACAACCCCAGATTCGTCGGTTCACAAACCCACATCCCAAACCTCATTTAGCTGCAAAATGACGTTTCTCAAAACAACCCCAGTTGCTAACATCGTGGGGCCTGCTATTGCTCAAGTGTTACCCGACTACGGCAAGCCGTGGTTCCAGGTAAGACACCTTCTCAGACTCAACATGTTGTTGCTTGTTCCGCTCACCGTCAGTAGTACTGCCGGGTACGACGGGTCGTTGATGAACGGACTTCAGAGTATTGAAAATTGGCGGGATTTCTTCGGCAATCCCAGAGGAACCATGTTAGGGTTCATCAACGCGGCCCAGAACTGCGGCTGTGTGATCATCTTGCCGTTCTGTGGCTGGTTGACCGATTATCTTGGCCGGAAACGGACTATTGGTGTGGGTTTGGTGGGGATTCTTGTTGCGACGATTATCCAGGCGTCGGCCCAGAATTTGGCTGCCACCATTGCTGCTCGGTTCATTGTGGGGGCTGCCGGGATGTTGGCGGTGCAGCCCAGTCCTTTGTTGATTGCAGAATTGTCGTATCCGCTGTATCGGGGCAAAATGACCTCTTTATATTGGACGTTTTACTACTTGGGGGCCATTTTGGCGTCCTGGACGTGCTACGGCACCCAGGGCAGAGCCGATACCTGGAGTTGGCGGATCCCCACGATCATGCAGGGCGGGTTTCCTGTTTTGCAGTTGATGTTCTTGTGGTTTGTGCCGGAAAGTCCTAGATGGTTGCTTTCCAAAGGGAGGTACGATGACGCGAGAAATATCTTGATTGAACACCATGCCGGCGGTGACGAGAGTCTGGAGCTTGTGCTGGTGGAGTTGACGGAGATCACGGCTGCGTTGGAGATGGAAACAGCCTCCAAGAACACCAAATGGTCCGATTTGGTGGCCACGCCTGGAAACAGAAAGAGAACCTATATTGCCGTGACTCTTGGGGTGTCTGCCCAATGGAATGGGATCGCTGTGGTGTCGTACTACTTGACGCTTGTGTTGGACACCATTGGAATCACCTCTTCGTCAATGCAAACTTTGATTAACGGATTGTTGCAAATTTTCAATTTAATAGCTGCTTCTTCTGCTGCATTGTTTGTGGACTTATTGGGCCGGAGAACCCTTTTCCTTTGGTCGGGTGTGGGCATGTTGGTGTCGTACATCATCTGGACTGCGTGTTCTGCTGTTTTCGATCAAACTGGGTCCAATGCCGCTGGAAGAGCCGTGGTGGGTTTTATTTTCATTTTCTACTTCCACTACGATATCGCCTACACTCCATTGTTGTTGGCGTACCCCACCGAGATCTTCCCGTACTTCTTGCGGTCCAAGGGTGTGGCGGTGGAGTTGATGGGAGTGTATCTGTCGTTGATTATTGCGTCGTTTTGCAACTCCATTGCTTTGGATAATATTGGCTGGAAATACTATATTGTGTTCTGTGTGTTGTTGCTTATCATCTGTATCAACACATACTTGTACTATCCGGAGACCAAGGGGTATTCTCTTGAGGAGATAGCCCGGTTGTTTGACGGAGACGATTTTGCGGTGGAGGTTTCGCTGGCGGAGTTGATGGAGCACAACAAGGGAAAGCTGACACAGGAGCACATTGAGGCTGTTGACCAGAGTGTTTAGTAGGGCTAGTTTATAGGGTGAATGTAGTGTATGAGAAGAGGGGTGGGTCATTGGACAGTTCATTGGAGAAGCTCTTTATTTTAGTTCATTGGAGAAGTTACTGGAGAAGCTCTATTGTAGTTCGATCAAGAAGTTACTGGAGAAGCTCGTTACTTAACACGCTTAGCTCTAAGAAACAGAAATAAATAGGGTCACTGACGGCCGTCACTGTTGTCAAATACACAGAATCACAGAAACAACATAAAGACTTTCGGGCCTCGAGTCATGGAAAATGCTTCTATGTCTCAGGCCCGACCAGAGACAGCCCAGAGCAAGTCACCAATACAGCTAAAAGAGGGCACGTGACAGCACGGAGGGTCACCCTAGCATACATTCAAATCCCACCCCAACTCCTCACAAACGTCCGTCCAGTCCACCGCCTCCGTGCCCTCCCGCTCCCACGCCGTCTGCACAATCGCCCAGCACCGTGACACATTGTTCACCGGACTCGTCATGGCCTCAAACATCGTCGCCAACTGGCTCTTATCTTCAATAGAAACCGTACACATTCCACACAAAAGCAACGGCAAACACACTATTACCTTGAACCTCGTGTTCAAAAGGTACCCCACTACATGCACCGTCTGCCGTCGATACGTCTGGATCTCAGGGTCCTCGGGTGGTTGCTTTTTGACGTACAACCCGAGATTTAGTTGGCAACAAAGCCTGTACATCTCAAAAGCCTGTAGGTGCAGCTCCTGCTCCGGAAAGTCCACCGACACAAGCAACTGGTGCTTAAGACGAGCCAGGGACACCCGGGCCTCGACCTCGTGTACTTTTGCAGCCAGCACCACCAATCCTTTCTTGGTTTGTGCCTTTAAATGGAGAGTCTCGCCATAAACACTCAATATGGCCTGGTTGCACCCCTGCAACGAGTCCACGCCATACGCCAACTCCGTGGTCTTGAACCCCTCGTGCTCAAACACGCTGTCGTACTCGTGCATGGAAATCAACGTGCCTCCAGAGCTGGAAGACATGAAATCGTGATACTGGAAATTGAGCATCAAAAACCGAACCTCATTGGTGTAGTGGAACTGGTGCACAAACCGCTTCAAGCCCCCCATACACGAGAGCAGGTGTCGAGACGCCACCAAGAGCTGTTTCCAGTTGCGGGTGTCGCCACAGCAAATATGGAATCCCATCAACATTAAGTAGTAGCATATTTTGAAGTAGTAAGCGAGGTCATTGGTATCGGGCTCAAAGGTGCTGGTGAACTTGGTGAGCGACCGGTAGAGGTAGTGGGACACCTGGGAGTCGAGGGTTTTGTTTTTGTGGAAAAGACAGCCCCAGGCGGCCACGATCCAGGCAAAGGCTTCTTCGTTGTATGCGAGAAGACAGAAGAGCTTGACGAAGTAGTTGGAGGACGAGAGGCATAGCTGGTGCGCGACATGGGTGTGGAAGTAGTGGATGTAGAAGCGGTGCTTGGGGGCCATGAACGGGAGGTCCAGCAATGGGAACTGGGGCAGCAGCCACGTGGTTTCAGATGCAGCCGTGAAGTTTGCCGTGAAGTTTTCCGGTTTTGTCGTTTTTGCAGCCATTTGGAAGTTTGCAGCCATTTTTGCAGCTGTTGGTGTAGTAGTTTCTGCAGCAACGTCCACTGCCCATCTAACCATACCGGCGGCTGCAACCGTGGCACCAACTGCTGTTTCCTTCTTTCCATATCCGTTTTTTACCAAACCGTCATTTTTAACCATTGTTTCTTCCCTTACCGTCGTACCACAGTCCATATAAACACACTCCGCTCCTTTCTGTGTACACAACCCACACCTTGGGCGCTTTTCATCACACTTCCTCCGTCTCTTTTTGCAAAAAGAACATCCGCTTCGAGATCGTGCTTTTGCCCCGACGATATTGCACAATTTCACCGGCTGGCTCGTGACGAACGTGTGTGGGGCGGCGGTGTTGACCCTGCCCATCGTCTTTCTGTTGACGACGTGCAAGGAACTGGCGTCTAGCACTGAAAACATTGACGGGAAGAATATTCCGTTATCAGATTTGGATCGGGGTTTGCAGCGATAACGCCGCGACATCGCGACATTTCTTATCTACAACACAATGGGTGTATTTGAAGGTTGTAGCGAAGGTCTGGCGTGGGTTGGGGTGTGGGTTGGGATGTCCTATGGTGGTGTTGAGTTGGACGTCTATTCAGTTTTGGGTACTTTCGTTAGAGAAGGTATTTATTAGAGTACAGCTATGAAGTATAAATGTGAAGAACAGCTACAACACCGGTAAAGCCCCGTGCCCCTGGTGTTGTAGTGTTCTTCAGGAGAAGTAAAGGAGAATTCGAAGAAGTTGGAGAAGAAGAAGCTGAAGTGAAGGAGAAGTTGAGGAAGAAGAAGTTGAGGAAGTCGAGGAGGAAGTTGAAGTTGAGGTGAAGTTGGAGAAGAACGTCTGATAGTCTGATAGTCTGATAGTCTGATAGTCTTTCGGTCTGAAGCCTGCTGGATAGTTAGTCTTTGAGTCTGTTAGCCTGTTAGTCTGCTAGTCTTTGAGTCTGGTGTCTTGAATAGTCTGGTGTCTTGAATATTCGTGGGTCTTGAATAGTCGTGGGTCTTGGAAGCCAGTGAGTGTCTTGAGTCTTGAGGGTCAGTCTTGAGTGTGGGTCAGGTCAGGTCCCGATCGAGTGGAGTAAAGTAGAGTAGAGTGGAGTCGACTCTATGTCGTGGATTAGAAAACAAACCGTCTTCTTCTCTTACCCACTACCATGTAGTGTCTCTCACCCTCTCCAATAGGACCCCATCCTCCCTTCTCCAAACCCTTAAACTCAAGGTCTGCAGCTACTCTAAGTTGAAGTGTAGACCACAAAGAACCAACCTCTTCGTCTCTCAAGTTTCTCACCAACTCATAAGGAAGAAAGCCAACGGCAGCAGCTTCAAAGAGAAGGTTGTGTGTATCGTGACACTCCCTTGCTAACCGTCTCCTTTTCCTTTCCATTAACTCTTCAAACTTTTCTGCCTGTATCATCCGCTTGACGTCCCCGTGGTGTGTAAGCTTGCGCTTAAATTTCCGGGACGCCAACACCAAAGGATCAACAATCTCATTTGCAAGGGTAACGCTGGTGGTTGTCTTGACTGCTAAGTGGAGCAGACGCACACTTTCACAAGCAATGGAAAAGGCACTCTGTTTCTTTTTGATCGAAGGAGTGGCCGAGCCCACCAACGTCACCGACGAGTCCGTGCAAAAGGCACTAACAACAGCATGATCAACGGCAGAATCAATGAGATTGGTCAGTGTTCCTTGCGGTTCACAGAAATTCTCAATCTCATTTGCAGCCATTTTTTTGCAGCCATCGTCATTTTCTTTTGCAGCACCGGCATCTACAACCACCCATGAGTCTAAACTGTCATCATCACGAGGAGCATCAGCAGGCAAAAGCATACAGTTGCGGCCAACGAGTTTCCAAGATCTGGGGCTGTTAACCTCAACAGGTTCATTAAGATGGCATAATGAACTGGTGGATGCAAGTACCATTTTATCGTCAGTAGCGGCAGGAGCAACGACCATTTTATCATCAATAGCAGTAGCAGCAGTAGCAGGAGTTTTTGGGATCGAAGCTTCGGACCCAGACTCTAAAAAGAGTGGTTGGGTCCAAAACTCTTTGGCGTTCACAGTTGGTAAACGGCCTCTCAATTCAGTGATAGTTCCAAGTCTATCAGAAGGATGAAGGCCAGTCAGCAACGAGCAGAAGGGCTTATAGGCCGATTGGTGGGTAGCACAAGCAACGGTATTCAAGACCGGTTGGCTTGGAATACAAGACACAATCATGATTGAACCTTCGGGTGAGGTTGGGGAAATGTCCGAGTTGACTCTGGTTGACTCGGGTGCAGGCAAATTGTCAGACAAAATGTCGGATTTGACTCCAATTGACTCCGGGACGGAAATGTCGCGACAGACGGCGGATGTCGCAAACCGCAATGTCGCAACAACCATGTCGCGGCTCACTGCTGGTTCGGAGGTCAAAATGTCGGAACTAGTGGGAAAAATGTCGTGAGCCGTTTCTAACGACGCCAAAGTGCCTCCTTGGCCAGAGATCGAGTTCCCAGCCCAAGGCAAAATCAAGCCATTTTCGACCCCCGTCGAATCGGACCGGACTGTTGCCCAAGGGTTGAAGAAAATATCAATCTCTTGGTCTAATTGGTTTGTGGCACATGGCTCGCTTTTTGCAGTCACATATTCTGTGGCACTTGGTACAGTCGTATCATTTTCGACCCCCGTCGAAGACGAATAGACAATAATCACAGTGTCAGAATCCTTCTTTTTGCGTGGAGAAAGCTTCAAGGCCGCTCTCAAACGTCTAAGTTGGGAGCGAAGAGACTTCTTTTTCGACTTGGACTTTTTGGACTTTTTGGACTTCTTCTTCAACTGCAGGACCTTTTTCTTCATTTCTTTCTGGACTTTCTGGGCTTCTTCTTTGGTGGCTTCAGGGACTTCTTCTTCGGGGATTTTGGTGGCTTCTTCGGGGACTTTGGTGGGGACTTTGGTGGGGACTTTGGTGGGGACTTTTTTGGTTAATTTTTGCAACCGGGATTTTGGGGCGTTCAATTCCAAGTTGGGGTCGACAGTAGCATCGACAGGGGCGCTGGAAGCGGTCTCGTTCTTATCAAACAAGTAAATGCACATGTTCACTAATCGTAATTCAATCGGTGAAGGAAACTTAGAAATAAGTATATGTGGTAAGGAGGAAAATTCACAGACACGAAACAGAATTTATACAAAGGATTTGTGTCATCTCACATCGGTTCATACAGACACGAGACAGACTTTAGACAAGAGATTTGTGTCATCACACACCTGTTCATGACAAGCGCTTGAATATGGTCCATTCTTTGAAACGTCTCGGTCATGTCAAACTCCACATCCTCAAGTTGCAAAAACTCAAGAACACTGTTCAATACAGGCTGGCCTTTGAGAGTACAATTCTTCACGCTGAGGAACTTCAAGTCCGCAGGACACACCAAAGGTTCCAGAAAAATACAGTAGTGAAGATGCAAGCTCTGCAATGAAGATGGCCACTTGTCGAGTGAAATTGGCGTATCGTTATTACCTTTTACATCTAAGGCTCTCAAGTGGGGAAACTTTGACATCACCAAAGGTTTTGAGAACCAACAGTATATCAACTCCAAAGTCTGCAAGTTCTCACCGGTTAAACTGTCAAAGTAGCCGTGCTTCAACACAAGGTGTCTCATAAACAGGCACACAGTTTTATTCAATGGTTGTGTTGGAGGTGGCTTGTACCATTGACTCAAGTACCACAAATTCTGTAAATCCACCGAAACACCATGGTGATCCTGTAATTCAAGGAATTCCAAGTTTGGTGGTAGTTCCACTAGCTGCTCCCCTAAATTGCTGTACCACAATCGCTTAAGGGTTTTCAAGTGGCTCAACTTCAGTTCTATCACCCATTGAGGCATACGCAACGTCCGCAATGCCACTGGGAACTCTATCCGTGCCGTGGCTGTACATGGCAGCTTTCCCGGGATCTGAATCTTCAAGAGGGAATCTGGTATCTTGAGGCCATTTAAAACGAAGTCTCTCGTGTTGTCTACATACAATTCCTTGAGTCGAGGAGGAAGTGAAAGTGTACCAGAATCTTGCTCCCGATAATAATAGTTCAACATTAGCACCCTCAAAGCTTTTCCATCATGCAAGTCGATGTTGTTGCCGGTGTCAAGTTTCAATTGTAATTGCTGCAAATTTTGAGGAAGCCGAAAACTGTGGTCTGAATACCCCACGGAATCCCCCATCAGGAACGTCAAAACAGCACATACTAAGCCAGTCAACCGGGTTAGATCCGCTAGCCCTTTATCGAGAGTGATTCTTCTTATCTTTGGAAAATTCATGTCCAATTCTATCATCTTCGACAACTTCAATTCTATTAGATTGGGAAATGCCTTGATATCTTCCAAATTGGCGATAATGCCATGTCTCTCTGTAAAGTATTTCACCTTGTCATTTTTTAGCTGCTCGGGCTTACTCAAGTACGACACCACCTCCTCCACATACTTTGACACCGGCCAGGGATCCCGTTTGAGTAAATTCTCCCTCAACAGCGACACATCCATACATCTACCACTAGGCCCACAATGGAAGTATCTGAACTTCGCCAAAAACTTGGGTCTGATATCCACCAGATTTTCAAGAGAGTCAAAACAGTCAAAACGAAGGGTATGGGGCTCATACGAGGGGTGCAGTTTGTAAAAGAGAAAAAGCTCTTTCATGTCTTTGAATGTCGGGAAAAAGTCACCTACTTTAGTAGTATAAGGACGTGTGGTTGCGTAATTGGTGCTTAACCCTTTTATGGTGAGTTGTGTATACTGGCTGCCAATAAATACAACTTTGTAGTAGATGGCGTGGGCCATTTTGGAGACGGTTTGGGGATTTGAGCAACTGGTAGAGCACATGCCGGGGTTTGATGTAGGCGAGGATCTGAGGAAGCACGTCGTTTGGTAACCTGTGAGTTCCATGGTAAGAAGCAAGATAATTTTCGGCCTTATGGTTCACCAAAGTATACCTATACTTATACCTACTTCGTGTGCCCGTTTTTGTATGCAGACTTCTGCTGAATGCTGCAAGAGGGGTTCCTGTATACAATGCACGGAAAGCCATTGAATGCTGTAGTAAGGCAATGACTTGCACTTAGAACTTTGTATGGAGTGATAAGCTTTTCTGTTATTCGATAAAGAAAAAGAGGATAAAGAAAAAGAGGATGAAAAAATGGCGAATTTGCAGCCAAAAAGCTTTGCAGCCATTATTTTCAACATGTACCAGAATCTGCACTTGATATACATCCAATGCCATTGCTCTAAAGACCATCACATTTACAAAAGGAAACTCCTCTATTTGCATCTCTTCCAGCCCATATACTTCTTTCTATCTTTATCACTGATACTGGGCTCAATGCTGGCCAATGCTTTCTGGAAGTCATCACTAGTGACAGAAAGGTTACTACTCTCTCTTTCTCCTTACGCTTTGTGGATGGGGATGCAGCAGGGCTTGGAACCGCACGATGCACGCTCTTGCACCCATTATTGGCTGGAGTAGCTTCAGTATGAGGTTTAGAATTAGTAGGGAATATAAGCAGAGAACGATCTCGAAAGAAAGACGTTCTACCTGTTGATACAGTATAGTATTACTTGGTCTGTACATTGATGTCTCTTTTCATTAGAATCCCCCATGTCCTACGGGTGTGTTCGTGAATTGGATATTTATTCAAATGAGCAATTGAAGGTGATTCAGTTTTAGGTCATTTTCTGTGCTGAACAAGCCCTAGCCGATCATTTACAGGGTTTGCTGAAGCTGTTGTGTATAAGCCCGGACACCAGTAAGCAAGACTGAGACCCATTGATAAGAGTAATCGAAACTGGCACCATTGATAAGAGTAAACAGAATCGAGCCAAAGAAGGGTGACGGAAAGTTCACGTATAGAAGAGATAAAACGCACTTTGCGGTGCAAATCTAGGCTTGCAAAGAAACAAGGCAGAGTAAAGGGAGCACTTGATCCGATAACTGAGTACTACGATTTTTGCAGCCAAAATAATACGAATCTGCACTTAAGCGATATTTCCTGTACCATTACACCAGTATGAATGTCGTCTCCATTCACTGGAGCTCATTGTCGTATTCAGTCCTGGAACTTGCTGTCCTGCCCGTGTCCCTGGTTTAGATGAAATGGTCGTACATATTGGCTTTACTTAAGACCTGTCAAGAGATGTCGCCCTGTCACCCTGTCACTCTGCCGCCCGGTCAGGTTTCTTCTTTCAGTTTATCCAAACCTGTATTGCAGTGGCCGGGTAATGCTCCCAGACCTACACACGTTCGGAAAAAGCTTGATATCCTATGGTTCTAACAATCAAGCTGGCATACGATGGAACGCGACATTGATATCCGGATCTCGTCCGCGACATTCCGGATATCAACTCCATCTCCAAAGTACAATTCCGCTCACATAATAATCCCGCTTTTCACCATACAACGTATATAAATAACTAGTTCAAGAAGTTGCCGTTAAGCTCGATCTCATACTCAAGGTCCGGCTGGAACTCAGCATACAACGTCTCGGGGTCTGCGCTTGTAAATTCAGTATAAGCAGCCTCTTCGTCTCCTGCAAACTTCAAAGGGTTTTCAGCAGAAGCTGCGGCCATGGCAAGCAACTGGGCCTCACAAGACCGTTCCATCAACGTGAACAAATAAGCCGCTTCGTCCACGGTTCCTCCCACAGTAATCAACCCGTGGTTCTGCAAAATAGCACCCTTGCCGTTTCCAAGACTCTTAGCAATCTCTTCCCCTTCCTTGGCTTCCAAGGCCACCCCGCCAAAGTCACTGTACACACTGTGGGACTTGTAGAACGTGCACACGTCCTGGTTGATCATATCCAAGGGTTTGGCAAAGGCACTATAAGCCTTACCGTAAACCGAGTGGGTGTGACAAGCAGCATGCACATCAGGTCTGGCGGTGTGGATGGCGGAGTGGATGGCAAATCCAGCAGCATTGATTGCCGCCTGGTTTCCATCGGGCAAAATGTTTCCAGCGGCATCAACGTGGACCAAGTCCGAAGCTTTGATCAACCCAAAGTGTTTAGCAAGCGGGTTGATCCAGAAAGTTTCGGTGTCAATGGGGTCTCTGACGGATATGTGGCCAGCGGACCCTTCGGTGTACCCTTTTCTGGCAAACACTCTGAAAGCGCCGGCCATGTGTTGTTTGATCCATTTTCTTTCTTCCAATTTGTTCGTGAACGTTGGAAGGGGGAAGGGATGAGGCAACCCTTTGGCGATGTTGTGGGCGCCTCTTTCTCCAAGGGCGTAGCCTCTGGCGGTGGAAGGTTCAACGGATATTTCTGTTTGTGTAATAGTAGACATGATTGATTTTTTGAAAAGAAGGGGAACTGGTGTATTTATATCGCAAATATTTCTAGATGCGGTTGCAATTCCGTGGGATTGGGATTCCGCGTGATAAGGTTATCACGTGAGCTACAGCACGTGTGGGCCTTTGAGTAATATGCAGGACACAGGAAGAACTGAAAACGGTATATGCAGGACACACACGCCGATGAAGCACTAAAGTGCTGGAGTGGTATATGCAGTACCGCTTGCGGGTAGTGGCGGGGTTGATTACGTGATGCGGCTTCTCCCTGTCACTTCCACCAATCCCCAGTCACGTGATCATGCATCGGCCGGCAGAACTGTTCTGTGAAATGACTAGAACCAGCCGGCTACTACTGTGTCGGAAACCGCCTATCGGCTTCAATATTACTAATCCCACCGGCTAACTGTCTAGCCCCTAGCACTAAGCACTTAAAGCACAAAGCACAAAGCACAAAGCACAAAGCACCAAAAGCACAGTGGAAACAAATAAAGAAATGGCCTGTATGACTGTGTATGACTGTAGGGATGATTATGATTATGTCCAAACACAAACACAACAAAACCACAATTATAAACTCAACCACAAACACCAATAAACTGGTGGCCTCGGCCGTTAGTCAGCGTCGGTCTGACATATCCGGATTTTCATAAATCCGCATTTGGCGGAAATTCGATTCATCTGTAAGCATCCATTTATTCACACACCTATCCTATATCTCAGGAACCATTTACCTATACCACCCCTTACGCTACTTTCCCACTCCCTATACCCACAGCTACTATTCAGACCAGTTTTATCCGAATTTAAAGCCAGCCCCACGCCAAAATGACTATCACTTCCGGTCCCAAAAAACAAAGAAGATTACCTCTGGAAAAAAGACAGAAAGTTTCCAGCGCCTGTGACGTGTGCAAAAAGAAGAAGTACAAATGCAGCGGCACCGAGCCTTGCGACTTCTGTGCCAAAAAGGGCTTTACCTGCACCTTCAACACCATTGATAAAAGAAGCTTGAAAGCCGAACGGTTGGAGCAGGAACGCAAGAAAAAAGCGGCCCAGGACGCCGCCACGCCCAAGAAACCATTCACCCCTGCTCCCGAAGCCTGCTCCGATATGCTGGTGACGCAGGCAGTGATGCTTCCCAGTATTGCAGCGGTTATGCTGATAAGTAATGCTGCAGACACCCACAAAGTGATCTTGCACCCTGACGAGTCGTGGGAGGTGCCCCGGCTCTCGGTCGACAACGTGGGCAGTGTGTACTACTACGGCAGCTCCACGTTGTGCTCGTTGCGGCTGGAGACCCACTACCTCCAGAAATATTTGGGCGGACCTGAAATTCATGTCAGTTTAGATTCTGTCAAATACAAGACGTTTGAGGTGGCCTCCAGCCTTGCAACGCTCCCATTCCCGGTGGAAGACGACATGCTTCTTCGGGTCATCAAGTTCCACCAGCTGCGGCACCGAGCCATCTTCATGACGGCCCAAGAGCTCAGACTCATTGTTGTCGACGTTTACCGCAAAAAATTGGATAACCCCACCGATTATGTGCTTCTATACATGATCATCGTGTACTCCGAGACCGACAAGGAAGAGTCGCTTCGGTATTTCAAGAACGCCGTTTATCTATTGAAAAAACACTTTACATATGTGACCGACAAACGGTTGGCCCAAGCACACTTTTTAGTGGCTTCTTATTTCAAGGTGTTGGGGTACTACCGGGAATGCTATTTGCACCTTGGTGTCACCCTCAATCTTTGCAACCAGCTCCGGTTCAACGGGTCGGAAATCCAAATTGAACGGGAGTTCTTTGAGAGCATTGTGTTTTGTGATGCTGTGTGCAGTTCGCTTGTGGGAAGCCCTCCCACCTTCCATGTGACCCGGGCAGTGCTTGCTTCCAACGCAGGCAACAACTCCTGCACCACGGTGTTGGGCCAGATTCTAAACCAGGTGCTTGTGTTGAATTATAATAACACCAGTGCTATTGATGTGCCACGAATCAAGGATCTCACGGCCCAGCTCAAAACCTGGTCCCTCCAGGTATCGGAGCCCTACACCGTCGTCAACACCGAGGACTGGGACACCTACTTTACGCATTTCATGAGCCTTTTGACCATTTTGTTGCTTTCAAGGCCTTTATTCATTTCCCATATCCTCAAGTACTGCAAGCCGGAGTTTGACCGCAAGACGTTTTCCAACTTGTCGAGTCAGTACTTTGTGGCGTGTATCCAGGCGTCCATATACAGTATCCAGCTTGCGGAAAAGGTGTCTTATCTTAAACAGTATGCCGAAGAACCGGCAGCGGAAGCCCTTTTGCACCAATCGGCGTTGATTATTTACGTGGCGTGCTTGTTCTTTGACAAATACGGCCAAGAAGACGCTCACTACCAGTTTGACACCAATTACTTGGTGTACAATCTTTCGATTTGTATTCCTTTTGTTGACAAGGAGCTTAAATCGACGTTTGAGGAGTATTTGAAGAGCCACCTTGTGATTTCGTTTGAAGAGGTGGATTTCAAGCATATCCAGTACTTTCAGAGTAATTTTGTGGACCACCAGATGGTGCCGGTGTTGAACGTGCCATTTTATGATTCTTTTGACACGTTGGTGCAGAGTAAGGAGGAGGTGCCCCCTACACCTGCACAGGGCTAGCAAATCAGAGCTAGCAAATCAGAGCTAGCAAGTCTGTCATCAGAGTAAGCGTATCATTGTATAACTAGTGTATAAATAAGAAACAAGACTGTGTTTAGCAGCAACAAAGACGGTACTGCATAGCGGTATATCGATGCGTTTCAGCGCACCGGTTGACATGTGTCCTGCATACAACTACTACTACTACTGCTGCTACTACACCATAGATCTACCTCCTGCATACGACTACTACACCTGCTCCCTCCTGCACATTTACCATACCTCACTTCTAAGGCTCACTTTTCTTCAATGAAACTAGCCCATCTTCTTCTATTTCTAGCGGTAGTACACGCCTCGCCCGGCGACAAGCTCAAGCGGTTCAAGCGGTGTGTCTCCGAGTGTGACAGCGTCAACTGCCACGCCTCCAAAACGTCACAATGGCATTTTTCACCGTTCAATCGCAACTTGAAATTATTGTTTTGGACTTGCGAACAAGACTGTGATTACCAGTGCCAGCGCCTCATCACCGCGGAACGAAAGGCCAATAACCGCAAGGTGGTGCAGTTCCATGGCAAATGGCCGTTCCAGCGGGTTTTCGGGGTCCAGGAATTGGTTTCAATGGTGTTTTCCATGGGCAATTTGATTCCCCATTATATCGGGCTCCATCGCGTCAAAACCGCCTTAAACTCATGCTCCAGCTACTCCTGCAAGGTGCAGCTTCTGGCAGTGCTAGTGTCGTCGCTGGTAACGTGCATGGCCTGGTTGTGCTCCACCATCTTCCACACACGGGACTTTTTGGCCACAGAAAGACTCGACTACTTTTTTGCGGGCTTGACAGTGCTATCGGGTCTTTTCACCGTCACGGTCCGGTTGTTCCACTTGTTTGAGCCCCAGCATGTGCTGTACCTCGTCAGCACCATAGTGGTGTTTGTGGCAGCGTATTCCGCTCACGTTTACCGCTTAATCGTCGATTGGCTGTACACCTACAACATGCAGGCCAACATCGCCGTGGGGTTGGTTCAAAACGCCTTGATGGGCTTGCTTTGCTACCGGTTGTACTCGCAATACTACCGCAAACCACCGCTGCAGAACCACAGAGTCCACTGCCACCGGATGTTGCTCAAGAGTTTTTTCAGCCGGTCTGACAAGTTGTTTAGTTTGTACCCGGTGTTTTTGGGGCTTATCGTGGTGGTGGGGATGCTGCTTGAGATCTTTGACTTTGCGCCGGTTTTTGACTTGGTGGACGCCCACAGTTTGTGGCATTTGGTGACGATTGTGCCGGTGGTGTATGGGTATTATGAGTGGTTGATTTGGGACCTGGTAGAGAATGTGGGAGTTCCGACAGGCCCGAAACAGGACTAGCCACGTCCGAGAGGCCCAACAGAACTAGCCTTTCCTGCATCGTTGCTTCTTATTCTTCTTCTCTTTCCTGTACATTATTCTTTACTATTAATTATTCTTCTTATTCTTTACTTGTTCATTTATTCTTCTTATTCTTTCCTGTACATTATACTTTACTTGTTCATTTATTCTTCTTATTCTTATGTACTATCATCCTCCTCCGGCGCCACGTACGGTGGTGGCTTGAACCACTCCTGGTCCGCCGCCACATGCCCCTCAAACTTGGCCCGGTCCGCCACAAACGCACTCAAGTACTCCAACTCCAACTCGTGCACTTGTCTTCCCAACATAATCAACGAGTGCAACGGCTCCCCCGACTCGTACTCCGACAACTCCTGCAACGTGCCGGCCTTGAAAGTCTGCTGAGGCGACCCCAACCTCGAAACCGCCACACATGGCGTATTGGCCGTATAAGCCTGTTCTCCTCGAACTTCCTCAATCTCCAATAACTGAGCAGCCGCAGTCTCAATGTTCATGTACCGTGGCGGCTCGTAGATCAACCTGCCCCGGGCCATGTTCTCCCAGCTCTGTTCCTTGACCTTGATATCCAACAAAATCAACGTGTGCAACCCGATTTTCCGGTTTTCCATGATCTTATCGTAGAACGAGTCGGGCTTCCAGGTGTCGGTGAAAAACACCAACGACACCGTCTGGCCAAACTGGTACAACTGGAGCCCACAAGCGCCCACGGCGTTCATCACCGACGCATTATGCACGCTTTCCACGGCGATTCCGAGCTCTCGGGCCCGGATCACCAAATCCGTGTGGGTAGTGGCGCCAAACGGGTCCCCCACCACCAAGAACGCAATGTCGTCCTCGCCCGCCCCCTCCAAGATATCATCCGACCCACTCTCCACCAATTCCCGGTCCGCCAAGATCACTTCTCTGCCATAAAACTCCTCCAACGATTTCTGGTCCGCCTGCATCAAAATCGACGTATACGCCTCCAAATAAACCCGTTTGCATTTCTGCACGATCTTCAATCCTCGGACGGTGATGTCTTCCGTGTACGACAAGCCCAACCCCACTAAGTACAACATAATTAAATGAAAAAAAATCGATGGGATGCGAATTTTCAACAGTCATCGAGCTGATCAAGAATCTTATAAATAGACGCTTTATCTCTGGCCAAGGGGTCGGTTTCAATGAGGTCACGTGCGATGCCGAAGAACTCGCCGATTTTGCCCTTGGTGTACACAAGTGACTTGGACTCGTGCGTCAAGTAGTCCACTGCCTGTTGAACCTTATCGGTGCTGTTCTTTCTTTCTTGTTGCGTTTTGGTGTACAAAAGGCGATGCACCGGCGACTCCGCGGCATACTTCAAGCAGTGGAGGATGGGGAACGAGAACTTGCCTTCCACGAGGTCCTCACTGCTCACGCCCTTGGACCGGTTGTACTTGGCACTGGTCAAATTGAAGTAGTCGTCGCGGAGCTGGTAGATGATGCCCAAAATGTTCACCAACGGGAGATACTTGCCCAGACACGGCTGGAACACCGCAAGCAACCTCACTATAATGCGGAGCAACCCGGCGGTCTTGTCCATGGCCATTTCCAAGTACTCTTCCTCCGTCGGTAACTGGTCAAGACGGCGCTTATTATCTCTCCAGTAAATCTCGGTGCCCTGGCCGTGGTGCAAATTGAGCATCTCCTGCACAAGCACGTCCTGCACCTGGCGCCCCAACACCGCTTGTAGCGCCACGTCGTCTGTATGCAAAGCCGCAAGCGTTTCCGCCTGTTTGAGCACCACAAAGTACATATAGTTAACACAGTTGATGGTGCTGGGGACGCCAAACTTCAAATGCGCCGCCACCGCCCCCCGCCGGTACTCCAGCAGGTCTTCCACGTCGTCAATCAACAACAGACACTGGTGCAACACGTCACAAATGTCGTTTATTGCCAGAATCAACCGGTGGTTTTGAATGCCAAAATAAACGTCGTTGAACGCCGCCGTGAACTTGGTCCGGATCTGCGAGTTGTTGCCCGGGAGCTGCAGAAGGTACTCGTACGGCTCCCGTATGAGGTTCTGTTTGTGGTCGTCTCGGTCCAAGGGGGTGTTGTTTCGCCGAATCAACTGGTGTATAGATCGCATGGTGGGTATAAAAGAGAAGGAATCCGCACAAAAAGATTTATTGAACTATGGAGAATATTCAGGGCTTGATGGACGATGTGCCGCCGGTGTCACGCGTATGGACTGTTTGTGTGATGGTGGTGCAGGTGCTGGTGGCATTGAAGGTGTTGTCGCCGGCCCGGTTGATTTTCGTGCCGGAAACGGCGTTTTCTCTGCAGCCGTGGCGGTTGGTGTCGTGTTTCCTTTTTTTTGGCGACCTTCTGATTCTGACGGCATTGGCTATTTGGAATACGGTGTTGTGGATCCGGTCGATGGAGGAGGCGTTCACGGTGGACTTGGGCTGGTTTCCCGCCGCGGTTTATGGGTTTAGCCCGGCGCAAATGGCGAAATTGACCAACAAGCTGGCCCAGTTGAAACTGGTGGACTTTGCCTACTTTTTTGCGCTTATCTGCGGGTCGATTGTGGCGATGGCGGTGTTTGGCACCTATGTGTTTGGCCACAGGCTTGCCAACCTTGGATTCGTGCTCTATGAGGTGTTGAGCTATATTTCGTGCCGTATACGACCAGATCTCCAGTTGAGCTTATTTGGCATCATAAACATCACCGGCATGTACATACCGTTCTTTGCCCCGGTGTTGGACTGGGTGACGCTGCCGGAATTCAAGGTCCAGTACACCCAGATCCTCACGGGCGATGTGGTGGTGGTACGGGACATTTTGACGTCTCAGTTGGCGTGGAAATCGTGCTGTGGCTTGGCTTTGGGGCACTTGTGGTGGTACATTTCCCAGGTGTTGTTGGCAAAGATATACAACGACACCAATAGTGAACGGTACCATTTGCGGACAAGGACTGTCAAAAGGGTGCAGCAGCGGCACATGGTTGGAGACGTGGATATCGTGAGGACGGTGGTGCGGGCGGTGATGCTTCCGCCATGGTACTGGCCCATCATCTATGCCATCCAGCGAGAACCCTAGCCTGTGGTGTGCTAGTTTGCAGCCACGGTGGTCTGACGCGTGCCAACGGCTCCTGTATAACATCTACTTCTGACTCATGTACCCCTGTACAATACCTTTCTGTACACTTCTACTATACACTCCTACTATACACTCCTACTATACACTCCTACTATACACTCCTACTATACACTCCTATAAACTCAAACTACTCTCCAACTATATACACTCCTACACCCTCTATCAAATTCTCAACTCCTTCTCAAAAAAACTGATCTAATTAATTACACATCTGTGGATACTGCCCTATCCCGTTTTCCTTACCTACGGTGCCTCTATATACACCACCCAACCGCCCCCTGCGTCAGTCCTGTGTAAAATGTCGTACCCGGTGGTGGATACCCTTTGGCAGGAGGTCTCCAACAACCCGCCCGCCATAAACGGCGCCATCCAGCAATTGGTCCAGGGATTCACAAAATACTTGAAAGAGCCGCGGTACCTGTCGCCTTTAACCATCAAAGAGCTTTCCCACTTGTTCCACAACTTCTACCACGACTTGAACTCCACCGTGTTGACGCTTTACACCCAATCTAATAGCACCAAAAAGCTGCTTATCAGCAGGACCCAATTCTTTAAGGATCACCCGGCAGAGTTCGATTACTTGTTGGCCATTGCCAACTACCTGCTGTCGTCGATCAAGTTGGTCAAACGGGTCGACCTGCAGGCGGTGATGCAGCTCCGGATCTTCAATTTGTACAAGTTTCTCGTGGTGTGGGATATCGTGGAGCGAGCCCAGATCATGTTGTTTGACAACGTCAGCAATAAAGAGGAGGACTTTCTGTTGTACGACAAGTTGTTCCGGTTCGATGAGAAGGACATTGTGAGCCAGGAGTTTTTCGATAAGAAGTTGGCGGCGTTGAGGAAACTGGGGTTGAGTTTTGACAGTTTTGTGGAGGACAACACCACGCCGGATCTCGTGCTGTTTGTGCACTCGGAGCTGTTTGACGAGGTGGCGGCAGACGCCGTGGCCAAGTTCTCCAAGATCAGGCATACCACCACGCCGTTGTCGAAACTCAAAATCATCACGGAGTTTCAAAAAGACATCATTTCATTGTTGTCGATTCACTGCAATATGAAACCCCATGCCATCAACAACGATATTCTATTGCCGGTGCTAATCTACTTGATTATCTATAAAATCGGCCACCACCTTGATTTGCTATTGAATTTCAACTTCATCAAGAACTTTGTCAATTTCATTGATCCATACGACGTGCTGATTCTCAATAGCACGTCGTTTTACTTCTACAGCCCGGAACTGTCGAAATCCGCCAAAACCGTCGCCAGGAAGACCACCATATTCGATTGCCTAAACTTGAACGAAACCAATTCGGACCCCGCTGAAAATGACGATGCTAATGATCAATTCAAATTCGATTTTTTTGCTACAGACAAAGAGTTGGTGCAGTACTTGAATGCCAAGTACCTTAACACCAGCGAGCACCAGTACTACTTGACCAACTTTGAAGCAGTGCTTTTCTTCATTCAGAACGTCACCATTGACGAACTCACAAAACTGCATACTTCTACACAAGACATTCTCTTGAAGCCTTTGAATGTTTTGATAGAACAGGATTTGGCCAGCAAATTCGAGTTTCCCAAGGTCCCGGACGACCACAAAGACCTGGAAGATGTGAATAATCGGTCCCGGTCAAGCTCCCTTTTCAACAATCTAACTACCAAGATCTCCGAAGCCACGTCTAAAAACCGGTCCCGATCCGGCTCGAATCTTTTGAAAAATACAAGGGAAGCGTTCCCCTCTATTGACACCCTGGAGTTGAACAGTTCGGTCAACTCCCCCCTCCACTCGCCGGTAGGGTCACACGAGTTCAATTTCGATAGCTCCACCAGTTTTGGCATGATGAAGAACATTTTGGGCCGTTTTGGGTCCGTCAGTGTTCTGCAGTTCAGAGCACCAGAAGAAGAGGAAGGTTTGTTACCGGAAATCAAGCATATGAGATCGTCTTCGATTATCGATAAGATATCTCCCAATAACTCAAGAACCCGGTCGTCATCGTTGGAAAATGGCACCACCGTCTCTCCCGCCAGAAAGAACACCATTGCATCAAAACTTTCGTCCGGAGTCAATGATTTGATGACGAAACTCAACACCCCGGCCACAACAGAAACTCCAACCGTCACGGTTCTTGGCCACACAACTAACGCTTCTCAGTCGTCGTTGAAGTCTTTGGAAGAACCACCACAGCCGCAACCAACACATACAGCAAGAAGACCGGAAAATCTACGGGCCAGAACGTCCAGCGTTCAAATCATGGAAAAATGGTTCAACAACATTTCGTTTAACCAGTCCCAACAACAATCTTCCAATGCCATCGCCGACGGAGCGGTGGCTGCAAAAGATACACATCTTAACAACGACTCGATATCCGAGACCCGTGAAGGGTCGGTGTTCTCAACCCCGTCGAAGGAGCTTGCCCGGTACCAGAATGTTGATTTTGACAGTTTGACGGTACTGGACTTGCGAACTTTGAAAGTATATTATGACCAATTATGCAACGAGCTCGGCGTGGGGAAGTTTGACAGCAAGAGCACAACGGACGAGTTGAACGACCAGATCAGCAGCATCAACTCGATTTAGTGTAGTTGATCTGGTAGCTATTCTGTAGTCACCGTGAATACGACATTATCATATTTCCTGTATACCCTCGCATGTCGGCTTCCTGCACACAGTCGCGCGCTATCAATTCTGGGGTGTTCCAGAAAAATCCAAACCCTACTCTATTCCTTATTAAACCCACACAACCTGCTCCTGCCACCGGTAAATGACGGACACTATGAACGGATGGATACCTGGCGACACAGGGTACACACCTCGTGCCAAGCATCGAATGTCGTTCGAAGACCCCGAAGATATCTACATAAATACCCGCGGCAAGCGCATACGACTAGATAACTACTTTGGAGACTTATCATTAACAGAACCACAAAAACGACCACGTCCTGCACAGGCACAACCGCCACAGGTGCTGTTTGTGCCACCGTCCGATTTGAATGCTTATATTGCCGATAAAATCATCGAAGACTACAATCAGCAGCATGGGATGAGCAACAGATTAATAAAGAGCTACAACTGCCATGTGGTGATATGGGTTCGATTCCAGACCTGGGTTTTACGGTTGTTCAACCGGTTTATTGTCAAGTACAATCAAAACAACCACACGAAGGTGCCGTTGTTCAAGAGTTTCTTGAAGATCATGATGGTTTTGCAGCTGCAGGAGTATAACTTGACGTATGACGATATGATCAGCATTGTTACGAGAGAAGCGAAGTTGGAGTTGGACGCGGTGACCACGAGACTCTCAAAGCCGAAGAGTAGCTTAGAGGAGATCGAGGAGGAGTCGTTTACTTATAATGATATCAAGTACACGTACTGGGACCGGATGACTGATTTGGAGCGGGATGTGGAGATGGGGGAGGGCCACGAGGGCTACTATGAAGGGGAGGGCAACGAGGGCGACTGTGAATGGGTGACCCACTGTGAAGGGGAGAGCCACTACGCACAGGACGAGGGAGACATGGACATGGAGTAGAGCCAGGTCTGGTGGGTCTGGTGGGTCTGGTCCTGCACACAAGGTGTACAAGGACCCTGTACAGGAACCAGTAAAGGAACTAGTAGAGGAACTAGTAGAGGACCCTGTACAGCAGCCTGTAGTTAATCACAAGACCATTTTACCATACACCACTACCGCTTAATATAACCAATGTACAGTACTACACCCTCACTATATGCACTCTTACTCTTCCCACACTTCACCACCACTCTCACTCGCACAAAAATCATGCTTCTTCTTCCTACCGACGTCATCTTCCGGGTCCTAGACCACCTAGATGTGCCCCAAACTGAAACCCTCATCCACAGCCTATCCCAGCTATCCCAGGTCCAGCCCCTGGACCTCAAAAAACAGCTCGATGAGCTCATAATCCTAGCTTATCAACGCATTTATCGAGGCAAGTTTATCGTCTATTCCAATGTCAATTCCGGCACATCGTCCCAATTCGACAAACGAATAACCATAGGCGACTTCCTCGACAAGTTCCACGACCTGCCGTCGGTAGAAAACACCACTTTCAGAACCACCCGGTCCAAATACGTTGAATTTGTATTTATAAGGCAAGCAACCGACTACACCAATTTCGTCAAGGATTTGAACGCTTTCAGCGATATGGTCGAAGGAAACACCAGTCACCAGCTCATACACCATCTAGACACCATCCTCCAGTACGGACTATACATCAATGGCAATTGCGTGGCCATAGAGTCCACCACGTCGTTTTTAGTGGCTATTTTGAAAGTGCTCATCTCCATCAGCCAATCCACATCTTTGCACCAAAAGCTCACCCATATCACCATCAAATCCACTGATATAGGGCAATATTTCGTCAACCAGTGGAGCAAGCTCTTGTGCCGGTTTCAGAACCTCACATCCCTTGACTTATCGGACAATTTAATCAAACTGGACGAGAGCCTTTACGATTTTTCGAGTCTTTCCAACCATTCCTTCACCGACGTCATGGGCACGATCTTCAAATGGCCCCCCAACCTCCAGTACCTCAACTTGAACCAGAACTTCCTCACGTACGTGTCACGTGACTTTATCTGCAAACTTCCCATGTCTTTACAGGTGTTAATTCTCTCCAATAATATGTTTAGTGGGATTGGAGATGGCGGTGAGGTGCCATTTGATTTAAACCTCGAATTGCCTAATCTCCACACGGTTTCGTTGAGCCACAACAACCGGTTGGTGTTTGTGGACCCCCGGATCTTCAAGTCTTCGGCAGGCCGACTTCAGAAGCTCAAACTCAAAGGGTGTAACCTTACGGCTGCAAATACCACTGAACTTCGGCGGATTTCCTGCACCCAAGGGTTTGAATTGATTTTGTAGGCCATATACCTGTCAAAAACTTGTTTATATGCAGGATGATCATTTGGCTCGTACATAAAATTCTCACTAATGAACAAATAACGATACATCTTATTTATTCACCCAAATGATCAGTCATTTAGCCGCCACAGGCACCCGAACCGCTTTCCGGTGCTTGGCAACTCGAGAATTGTACTTGAGCAGATCATTGTGGGTCTCCAATTTGCTGTCAGTCTCTCGTGGCGTCAAAAACACTTCAAAGATCGATTTCGGACTTCGATATATGTCGCCAATCAACCACAGCTTTTGCAAGCTCCAGAGGCGGGAAAACTCCACAGTCACCACGCAAGAACCGCAAAAGCCCGCCACAAACGCCCAAGAGCCTCAAAACGACAATTCTTCCGCTGAAAAGAAACCTAGCCCAAAAACGTCCGATATATGGAAGCTCATGTCGCTAGCAAAGCCAGAAGTGCCACTAATATTGGCGGCATTGGTATTTTTGGTGATCACGTCCTCCGTCACCATGATGTTGCCGCTCTTGGTGGGGAAAATCATCGACACCGCCAAACCCTTGGAACAACTACCGGTCGAACAGCGTCAACAAGAACTAGAAAAAGACACAAAATATTTCGGGGTATCGGAGTCTACGTTCTACATGGGCGTGGCGGTGGTGTTCTCGCTCGGGGCCGTGGCCAACTTCGGCAGAATCTACGTGTTGAAGCTTGTCGGAGAGAAGTTGGTGGCGAGATTAAGAGCCAGGCTTCTTCTGAAAATATTGTCACAAGATTCGTATTTTTTTGATGTGGGACCGTCCCACCAGGGCATGAAACTGGGAGACTTGATCTCCCGGATCCTGAATGATACCCAGATCATCAGCAAGAGTTTGAGCGGCAATATTTCCGATGGAGCTCGTGCTTTAATCAGCGGAGCCGTGGGTCTCTCAATGATGTGCTATGTCAGCTGGCAATTGACGTTATGTATGAGCTTATTGTTCCCTCCGTTGACGGTGATGTCGTTGGTGTACGGGCGGCGGATCAAGGACCTCTCTCGGAAAGTTCAGGACAACTTGGGGAACTTGACCAAAGTGACAGAAGAAAATTTGAGTGGGCTAAAGACAATCCAGACGTTTGCCCGGCAAAAGTTAATTATCCACAACTACAACAAAGAGATCCGCAAGTTGTTTGAGGTGTCGATGCGGGAAGGCAAGCTCAGTGGGATCTACTTTGGAGGAAACGGGTTTCTTGGCAATGTGATGATCATTGGTCTTTTATTCTTCGGAACTAAGTTGATTAGCTACGGAGATTTGACCATTGGCGACTTGTCGAGTTTCATGATGTATGCTGCGTACACCGGCGGGTCTGTGTTTGGCTTGGGGAACTTCTACACCGAATTAATGAAAGGTATCGGTGCGGCCGAAAGAGTGTTTCAATTGACGGACCTGCACCCCACCATCACCACCACCCTCGGCAAAAAGGTCGACGATTTGCACGGAGACATCGTGTTCAAGGACATTGAGTTCAACTACCCGTCCCGGCCCAACCAGACGGTTTTCGGCAACCCTAAACTCAACCTTGTCATCAAAAAGGGCGACAACTTATGTTTTGTTGGCCCCAGTGGCAGTGGAAAGTCTACGGTGTCTCAGCTTCTCTTGCGGTTCTACGACCCCAACTCCGGTACCATCACCATCAACAACCACAACATCAAGGACCTTAATCTCAACTTTTTCCGGTCCAAGGTGGGTTATGTGCACCAAGAGCCACTTTTATTTAGTGGCAGTTTACGAGACAACATCACCTTCGGCAAGGATAACTGCACGCCGGAGCAGATCACCGAGGCCATCACCCTAAGCAACTCGCAGGCGTTCATCAGCTCGTTCCCCAAGGGACTCGATACGATGGTGGGCCCTTCAAATAGTGGAGCCCAGCTCAGTGGAGGCCAAAAGCAGCGGATTTCGTTGGCCAGAACTTTGATCAAGCAGCCACAGCTTCTTGTTCTTGACGAGGCCACGTCGGCGCTCGATTCCATTCTGGAAGAGATGGTGATGAGAAATTTGAAGAGATTGGCCAAGGAACGGGACATGACGATGATTTCCATAGCCCATCGGCTTTCGACCATCAAGAACAGTGACCGGGTGGTTGTGTTCAACGAAGAGGGCCAAATTGTGGAGGACGGCTCGTTCACCGATTTGTACACCAATAAGCACAGTGAATTCAATAAGTTGCTCAAGAAGCACGAGACTGAGTAGGTGAATTCAAGCAGTTGCAAGAAGCACGAGACTGAGTAGGTTTGTATATAGAGAATTCAAGCAGTTGCTCAAGAAGCGCAGTATGTTTGTATATAGAAAATTCACATGCAGTTTATGCAGGATATGTTAAATATGCACGGTACGGGGTTTGGCCTAAGCGATGCTGCGATGGTCCCTGACCCTGGGAATGTCGTTTTTGTACTGCCAAGCGCCAGCCACGAACCACATGGTCTTATTCCCGTCAAATACAGCCTACACACCTAGCTTACCAACCACCATCAAAATCGTACTTGAAAGCCCCTGAAATTACCCCAGGCCTACCTCAGTGACCTTGACAGAAATGTCGCGCGCGACATTTGCGGATTTAGTGGTGTTCCATCCAACGGATAAACCTCCGGCCCTGATCACCGCCGAGTTTCTTAATTCCTTAACTCCTAGAGCCCAGCCGTAACTGCTTCTACTATTTCCGATACTTTACACTTTCGTTTTAGTATATGTACCATTTGCAATCTGGTCTCAAATTATAAACCACAGAAAAATAAATCTGGGGCAAATACGTTTATTAAGTACATCTGGCTGCTTGTATTGTTTAGTATCCGTGAATATGATGCCGTCAGGATCCCATAGTGGGCCTACTGATACGCCTGCTAACACGCGTATCTGCGATGATTTGGCCCAACCGCCGAATTCCCACAAAACTGAAGCTACTTCTCCACATGTTCCGGTGCGAGGGCAAGCTAAGCAAGAAATGTCCAGTGACGACGCCACGGGCCAGCAACACGACCCTCGCGGCCTTGAATCTGCCACAAAAGACCTGTTTGTGTCAAATGAGTCTCTAACCGACTCGTTGTCGTCGTTGGTGTATAAGAAGCTCAAAACCACCATCATTCCTCCATTGCTGTCGTCTTTGAACCATTTATATTCCGGAAACAACAGTCCTTTGGAGTCGCTGAGCCTGTCGCGGCGCAACAGCGACTCGAAGCCGGTGGCAAGCAGTCCCAGGCCCAAATCTCCACCACCTGGAATCACATCACCAGGACCTACCACTCCGAAAATCACGTCTCCATCGCATCCAGAAACACGATCCACTCCCAGACTTTCCGAAGAGACTCGAGACTCCGACGACGACGTGGACGTGGCCACCGTAGTCCCATCGGACCGGCCGCAAAAGAACATATTCGGCTTGATAGCTTCGTCTCAGTTGTACACCGAGGTCCGAAATTACGTGCAGAGCCAGAGAACCCGGTACTCCAAAGACCCGGACCGAGTGCCCAGTCTTGGGTATGGTGTCGCTGAGTCGTCCTCGTCCAGCGAGGACGAGTACATCGAGCCCTTGGCAGGCGATGTAAACCCAGAACATCTGGCAGACGAGGATGTAGTTGGCCCAGAAGAGTTAAACGACGTAGAGATGCTAGACACCGACGTGTTTGAAGACGCCCAACAATGGAACGACGCCAAGTCGGAGCTGACGCTTCGCCACGAACCAAAAGAGTCGGATCTTCCTAGTTTGGTCTCCTGTATGGGTATCAAAGACACCCCTGATATGGCCAACTTGACGGTGTTCCAAAAGTCCATCATCGACAACTTTGAAATGCTGCATTCAGATGGAGTGTTGATCAAATACACCGATCCCACCACCTCGTCCAGTGAGTACGATCTGACGCTCCCCACAAAAATGAAACTTAGTATTGCCGATCGACTTCAAAAGGTGTTCAAGTTGGATGATGGGGACTACTTTTATTCCAACTATAGTGCGTGGTTGGTGAGAGACGTGTTTCTTCAAGGCCACATCTACTTGACCCGGAACTGTGTGTTATTCTTTGCATTCTTACCCCAGAGTCTTTCGGCCCAGTCCAGCTCAAACACCAGTGGGGAGTTCAAAAGACAGGACGACTCCAATGTGTACATCCAAACGGGGTCATTGACCATGAAGACCAAGAAATACGGCGAAATATTGGGCACGGTGCTTACCAACCGGTTCTGGGCCATTTTAAGACCTGAAACCTTGAGCATTTATTCTTCTCCCACTGACTTGTACTTTCCCACCTTGGTTATCGATTTGCGGTCGTGCTCCAAGGTGGAGATATTGGACAAGTACCAGCCCAAAACAGAGAATGCCAGTAAAGACGGAGCATCTACTCCTTCTCACGACAGTTCGTTGTATTTATCACAACGAGAGTCCGAACAGAAGAGCTCGTTTCTGGAAGAGTTCAATGACGAAGAGGAACTCAGTAAAATGCTTGCGATCGAAGCAGACGAAAGTAAAGAGAATATCAGTGGTGGGGTATGGTTTAAGATCACTACCAACAAGAAGTCGTACAAGTTTCAGACCGACAACCTTTACTCCGCCAGGCAATGGGTCAATAACATCACCAAGATCATTTTCCAGCTCCACAATGCCAACTCCAAGAACGAGGTGTTGATCAAGATTCCGTTTGACAGAATTTCCCAATTCTACAAGAAGAATCTTTTCAGTAATGACAACCACCCCGAAGAAAATTATAAACTTGAAATGGAAGATAATATTCCCTCCATGTTCTCCATCAATTACTCCAGTGGTATACTTGACGACTCCACCACCGCCGCCAAAATGCTGAAGAAAATACTGGAAAAGACCAAGCTGCGTATCAACCCAACAGACGCTCTAGAGTGGTTACATTTTGCATTTTTTTCCAAGGGCTCAAGCTTTGAAGAGCTCGTGGCTAAAATTATCCAGGAAAGAGAAACCCGGTCTTCTGCCAGCGATGCAGATTCTGCTACAATTGCTGTTTCTGACAATATAATGGCTAAACTCAGAAAGCAATCGGTCGACAGTTCTACCACCGCCGCAACTGCCAATAGTTCGAAAACCAACGAGCCCATATCCACATTACTGCGTTCGGGGAACCATTTGGCCATTCTTGAACAAGTGGCTTCCTTCAATCAGGAGATCTTTGATGAGTTCACTTTCCTCCCCAACCAGGCAAAGCAACCTCGAAACCAAAGATCGAACTCCGACTCCAAGTTGAAAAAAATCAGTCGGACCTTGTCCACCAAGGTGTTCACTTCCTCCAGATCCAAGTTAGACTCTGGCTCACCCACAAATGTTTCTACTACAAGTTTATCTGTTCCGCCATCCATTGGGAGTAGAAGCATAATATCTCCTCAGCCTTCCAACGTTATGTCACCCTCAGATATATCAATCGGGTCTTCTGAGTCCACGTCGCCCGTAGCGTTGAACTTACCTCGTCAAATGTCTTTAACTGGATTAAAGAACTTGAAAATGACCTTTGAGGCTTCCAAGCGTGATATTGAAGTTGCAGCCGACCGGTACGGCCAGATCAACGACAATGCTGATACCATGGAAGCCAACGATCCGTTCCCCGTCGAAGAAATTGTCCCGGTGCCGTTGACGTTGGCAGATCCCTCTGAGTACACCGATGAGACTCATACAAAAGACACCAAGTTAAGGGCCATTGGAAAAAGTATAAAAGCTCTTTCCCATGTGACCACGCGGTGGAATGCCCATCCAAACCACTATGTCAAGCTTGAAGACGATGATGCCTATTATGTGGACGGTGGTGCCAATGCCCTTGGCAATGAGAGATACAGAAGTCATTTCTCTCTTGGAGATGGACAAAAGCTAGCAGCTACATATTTCTGTCACATGCAAAGGGCCTTACCGGTGTACGGGAAGTTGTACGTGGGAAGTGAGATGATCTGCTTCCGGAGTTTGCTCCCTGGTGTTTCTACAAGAATGATCTTGCCGTTGAGAGACGTGGAAAACTCCTACAAGCAAAGAGGCACGAAAATCACCTACCATGGCTTAATGATTGTTATAAAAGGCCACGAGAAGTTGTGCGTGGAGTTCAGCTCTCAAAAGGCCAGAGATGACTGTTTGCAAATGACTTTAGAAATGTTGCATCAACTCCATGGATCAGAGTCTTGGAAGCCCATGGCCCATGAGTGGGGAAAGAATTTCGACGTGGAACTCGGTCGGAAACGGTTGGAAGGCGATGATGAATCAGAGACTGCGTTCACTCCGTCCGATGAAACGTTAAAACAGGCGTCCACCCGAATTGAAAGTGCTAGAATCAAACTTTTTGAAGACCGATTCACGTTGGCAGCAGGGCTTCAACTTCCCATTGTCTTGGAAGATTCCCCTTTCATCAAGACGGAAATCAGGCCCAACACCTCATATCATTTCGTGCTATTGACTATCGGGTCTCGGGGTGACGTCCAACCGTACATTGCTCTTGGTAAAGGCTTGATAGCTGAAGGACACAGAGTCACCATAGCCACCCATTTAGAGTTCAAACCCTGGATAACCAAGCACGAAATCGGGTTCCGAGAAGTGGCCGGCGACCCCACCGAGTTGATGTCGTTGATGGTGACCCATGGCTCGATGTCTGTGGCATTCATCAAAGAGGCCAGTGCCAAATTCAAGGGATGGATCAACGATCTTTTGAGAACCGCATGGCTAGCATGTCAAGGTGCTGATATCTTGATTGAGAGCCCATCGGCCATGGCAGGCGTGCACATTGCGGAGTCATTGGGTATTCCGTACATGAGAGCATTTACCATGCCCTGGACCAGAACCAGGGCCTATAGCCATGCGTTTATTCTACCAGACCAAAAGAAAGGAGGGTCCTACAACTACTTGACGCATATCATGTTTGAGACGGTGTTCTGGAAAGGGATATCTTCCCAAGTCAATAAATGGAGAGTAGAGCAGCTCAGCCTCCCCAAAACCAACTTGTACAAGCTTCAACAGTATAAGATTCCATTCTTGTACAATGTGTCAAAGTCCGTATTGGCACCAGCCGTGGACTTTCCCGACTGGGTGAAAGTCACAGGGTACTGGTTTCTTGATGAAGGTACTACCAAAGACTACGATCCTCCACAAGAACTAGTGAATTTCATGGCCCAAGCTTCTGCTGACCAGAAGAAAATCGTGTACATTGGATTCGGGTCAATTGTGGTCAATGATGCCAAGTCGTTGACGCAAGCAGTGGTTGATGCAGTTCTAGATGCCGATGTCCGGTGTGTGTTAAACAAAGGATGGTCTGACCGAGGAGAGAAAGACAAGGATCCCAAAGAGCCAGAAGTAGAGCTCCCATCGGAAATATTCAGTGTCAGTTCCGTTCCCCATGACTGGCTATTCCCTCGTATAGATGCTGCAGTGCATCATGGAGGATCGGGCACCACTGGAGCCAGTTTACGAAGCGGATTGCCCACGATAATCAAACCTTTCTTTGGCGACCAGTTTTTCTATGCCTCAAGAGTGGAAGAGGCAGGTGCAGGCATCGGTTTGAAGAAACTCAACGCCAAGTCCTTGAGCGATGCCTTACAAGCCGCCACCACAGATATCAAGCTCATCGAAAGAGCCAAAAGAATAAGCGAAGAGATCCGGAATGAGCATGGAGTTCTCTCTGCCATTGAGACGATTTACTCGGAACTCGAGTATGCCCGGTCTCTTATAGTGAACAAGCAGATTGCCAACGAGCAAAGCCGGCTACATGGTGGTAGATCTGCCACTGGCACCTATACTTTGAACACGCCTCAAAATGAAGAGGTTGGAGACGAGCTTGAAGAAGATGAAGATGACGAGCTTGAGCTTGAAGACGAAGAGGACGAAGAGGAACACACCGATCCCAACGACAACCACCTCGACCAAATCGACCATACCCTTGGCTATATCTACAATTATGACCGTTATGACAAACCAGGTACAGACAGCAGTAGTGAAATTGAGATCGACTACGCTTCCAAGACCTAACCTTCAATTCCTGTATAAAATAACCATACCCTGTATAATAAACATCGATGCCCAGCCTCCTGTATTGAACATATTTCCACAACCCTCCTAGTTCCTCTCACCACCAGTTGCAGCCACAACAATGTCGCACGAAATTTCTTCATGAGTCAACTTTTCATTCATAGTTAATGATTCAATCCACCAAGCATCTCGTGTTATACTGAAACAATACCATACCTGATGTCCGTTCCGAATCCCGTGTACAAGGATGTCACCGAACAGCAAAATGAACTAAATGCTTACGCCCGTTTGGTGCCTGGCCAAACGATTGTGGAAATCCCCCATTATGAACTAGAATGTGGTGAAACTCTCCACAACTTCCCGGTGGCCTACAAGACGTGGGGCCGCCTTAATTCCGACAAAGACAACGTGTTGGTGATCTGCCACGCATTGACAGGCTCCTCTGATGTGCAGGACTGGTGGGGGCCATTATTGGGCGACAGCAAGACGTTTGATCCCACCCGCTTTTTTATCATCTGTGTCAACTTTCTTGGGTCTCCCTATGGTTCCTGTTCGCCGTTGACAGTGGATAAGGCCACAGGCAAGCCGTATGGCCCGTCGTTTCCGTTGGTTACGGTGAAAGACGACATCGGTATCCAGAAACTAATTCTCGATTCTTTGGGTGTCCAACAAGTGGCAGCGGTTATTGGAGGGTCAATGGGCGGAATGATGGCCCTTGAGTACTCTTCTACCTATAACGGCAGTGGGTACGTAAAATGTGTGGTTGCCATAGCCACATCTGCTCGAACTTCCGCTTGGTGTATTTCCTGGAATGAAGCTCAAAGACAGTGTGTGTTTAGTGACCCAGAATACAACGAGGGATACTATTACGAGAACCCCAGCGGCAAGACCCCCGACTCCGGCTTGAGTGCTGCCAGAATGTCGGCATTGCTTACTTATCGGTCCCGGAACTCGTTTGAAACGAGATTTGGCAGAAAGTTGCCAGGCCTGGGATCTGAAACCGTTAGAATCTACCCCAAGACCAAGGACGAAGAGAACTGGCTCATGCACAACGAGGGTGCCAATTCTGCCCACAATACCGGTACCCATTCTCCCATGCAGGGCAAATTACAAACATATTTCACAGCCCAGTCTTACTTGAGATATCAAGGAAACAAGTTCGTCAAAAGATTCGATGCCAACTGCTATATAGCCATTACTCGGAAACTAGACACCCATGATATCGCCAGAGGGAAAGTGGACCTCGAAAACGACTTCGAAGACCCATTGCCCCAGTATCTTGCAACCTTAAAGCTTCCACATTTGGTTATTGGAATCCAGTCCGATGGGTTGTTCACTTTTGGAGAACAGCAGATGTTGGACCAGTACTTGCCAGACTGTAGTTTGAAGAAATTGGATTCGCCTGAAGGTCATGATGCGTTCCTTCTTGATTTCGAAATAGTGGACAATTACTGTAAACAGTTTTTGCAGCTCAAAGTGCCGGAATATTATGATGATGCTTCAGGAAAGGTGGACCTTTTCCACGACTGGAAACTGTTTGTCAAGGATGTGGACAATGGAGGAAATTCCGTTTTTGGAGAAGCCGAAAAGAATATCACCAACTGGTAGAAATATTAACGGCTGCCACTTTTATGCATGCTATTAGATTCAACATTAATAGTCTTAGATCGACATAAAATGTCCAAGTTTCGTTTCTTCTTCGTTTCTTATTACTCTTGCTCGCAGTCTACTTTCTTTACTTTTTTTCTCTCTTATCTGTTTTTCTTCTCTCTTCTCTCCTCTCCTCTCTGCTCTTCTTTCCTTTAATACTTTTCGTGAAAGTTGCAAAATGAGAAAAAATACATGAAAATACGTCAAATCCAAACAACCCCCTTGGGCATACTCCTAAACAAGCCCGTCAACTCCCCCTTGACCTTCGCCCATTTGGACACGCTTGTCTCCGACGCCCAAAGATACAAATGCTTATATAAGCGCTTTTACAAGCTCCGGTATCTTATCGATAATGACAAGCACTGCGTTAATCGATACAAGGAGATAATACGCTGGCGGTTTGCCAAAGAAGACTTCAACCTCAAGCGCCAAAAGATTCTAGATACCCAGGAGGTACTACCGCCGCGCCAGGTCTTCCACCGGATCCTCAACACCTTGGTGTTTGTCCACAATTCCACCGTTGCATTGCCAGAACTGATTCAGGAGAGACAAGTGGATTTTTATCACGAAGCCAAAGCGCCCGAGCGAATGGAAAAGGCCATTGTGCTAACAATGCTCAAATTACACTACAAGATGCCCCCGGACATCAAATACGATCGGTCGTTTGACTGGTTTGGCCGGTTAAAAGCCCAACTTGAACAATTGTCCGAAACCCCTACGAAAAAGCAGCTACGTGAGGGAGAACCGTACAAAGTGGGGTACATCGACTACATGATGACGGTCATGGCGTTGAACGAGTCGTACCACTTGTGCTTATAAAATGGATATAATGTTAAATCAGATATCACTTCAAATATAGTGCTCACGAAAAATCTGCATTATATCAATTGCTACTATTATGGGTTGGTTTTCATTTAGTTCCAAAAAGGATTCGTCGAATCTTCAATCCACACAAGTGCAGCAACAGTCACATACGCCTATTGGAATTGCTCCCAACTCGGACATTTCTCATACTTTGAGCCAAATTTCCGATGAAAATAATTTGATTGTTAAAGAACCTCATCTTAAAAGCACCCAAGATTTCAGTGCATCAGTGACAGAATTCGTTCAGAAAAGACCTAACAACATGTTTGTGATCGATGGCGAAAAGGAGATCAAGGAGAGTATCATTTGCACCAGTAACGAAACCGGTGGCAAAACGTGTCTCAAATTGCAGTATAATTCGGTGCAATTGTTCAAACAGATGCAATCATTGGAGTACTTTTGTTCGTTACCGGACGACATTGACGCCACGTACTTTGAGTGCCGAAAGATCAAGTGATCAAGGCAAAAGACCTCAAAGTCCAGACTCTAAAAAGATAATATCAAAGGTCAGACGGCTCTAAAAGACAAAGGACGTACACAAAGAAGAGGAATACAAGAACACGAAAACGACTTAACATAAGACCTGTATAAACCTTCACACTCAGTAGTTCCGACAAAAAATATGATACTATACCAGACTTGAAGAACATTGTATTCAATACATAACTAAGACTTTAATGAGAGAAAGGAAAACATAGCGTGAGAGGTGTGAGAGAAATCTCCTAAAGGAGCCTAAAGAAGCATACCAACAAAGGCACCAAGTCCCATTGCTGCCACAGATTGCATAATGGGACCAGATCCAATGTTTTCACAATCTGGTGAAGAAAGATTGGTGAAGTTGGTGTAATTGGGAGCATGGTGGTGCTCTGGCTTATCACAATCAGCTCCATCATCTTCCTCCTCCAAGTCTTCGTCGGTAGACTTTTCGTCTAAATCTCTTTTGAACTTGGCACCGGACTTTTGGTCTAAATCTCTCTTGAACTTAGCAGCAGCAACTTCATCTTCTTCGTAGACTTCTTCCAGTTCAACAAACTGGTAACCCTGGCTAATGAAGTCTTTCAATTCCGAAAGATCTTCGTTGCCATGCTGGATGTACTCTTGTTCCAAACTTTTGAGTCTAACATCCGTTGCTTTAACAATATTGGCACAAGCAATTTTGTTCATATTAGCATCGTGGAACACAACAGACCTACCAATGATGTAGGATTTGGAGTTTTTGTCAAGCGACAAGAACGCATCGTTATACTTTGTTTCAAAGCATGTAGTGTTGATCCAGCCATGTTTACCACTCAAATCTCCAACTTGACAATAACCATCGCTTTTTTGTGTATCACAATCGGGCAGGGCCTTGTAAGGATTAAAGTGAAGCCCGGCATCTTCACAGTTGCCGTTTTCAGGAATGGGGTACTGGTGGATATGGTAGTAAAATGGACCACCTGATTTGGGTAATTTGGTAACATCTACATGGACATTAACTTCTTTTCCTTTTTTGGCTGTGAAAACCACATTCCCCATCAACTCCCCAATCTGGGGGAAGTCAGCCACTGCAATCACATTGGCGGGGTTTTTCTTTATCTTGGGTGCTTTGTCTGCAAGAACAAGGGAACTGGCCATGGCCAAGAGGACTGGTTGTTGTAACTTCATTTCAATTGTGCCACGATATTCGCTTGTGGAACTTTTGGATTGAGCGAAAATGGGGCTATTTATTGCTGTCTATTAGCCACAAACAGGAGCCATTTGTGCTTGGTTTTTAGTGGCATTTGCAACCTTTTACAAATAAAGTCCGACATTTTGCAACTACCAAGAAAATGTCGCGAGGGTTTTTGGTGTACGGGTGCCGACATCCGATCTCGGGACCTTGATTCCATCGAGTCACAGGTGGGCAATTACTTTACATGTGTTACGTTAAAATGTTTTATTGTATAAATAAATTCATGAACCTCTATAAGTCGTGATATGCAAGCAACGGGGCTGACCCGCTATGAATTGTGGGATGATTTTAAACCATAAAGGACTCTCCACATCCACAAGTACCTTTGGAGTTTGGATTCTTAAAAATGAACCGAGAAGACAATTTGTCTTCTAACCAGTCCATTTCAGATCCAACAATGGAAAATAACGCTTTTGAGTCAATGAACACTTTTACTCCGTCTTGTTCAACAAGCTCGTCGAATTTTCCTGCTTCATTGACGTATTCCAAATTGTATGTTAATCCTGAACAACCTCTGTTCTGTACGCCCACTCTGATGTACTTTCCGTCTGGTTTGGCCATCAACCCTTGTAAGTGCTCTACAGCATTCTTGCTTAAAGATATGATGGCTTTTCTGGGCTTAAGTACTCTTCTTTTCTTCTTTGGCTTTTGTTCTTCTACAGCTGCTGTTGTGGTTGCTGTAACTGATGGACTTGCTTCGGTAGCAGCAGTATCAAGTGGGGTATTTTGCACTGGTTCTTGTACTGGCTGTGTCGTTGTCTCATGCGAAAAAATTTCCTGGGCCTTAATTTCCTGAATCGGGGCCGTTGAGTCCTTGACGTTCATGCTAGCTTTATTTTTGAACCGAGAAGCTCTTGACCGCCTCAATGGTGTGGTTTCCTTTTGCTCGTCCTTGTTGATCTTATAGTTGTTCCACTTCGACCCTTGCAAAGAAGAAGTGGTGTCGACGCTATTCTTGACCTTGATTTGAGTCATATTGTAATTTAAATTGGAGTAGAAGTCATTCGATGTTTTGCCGACAATAGGTATGGTTTGGATGAATCTTTTGCTCTTGTTGGTGACCGATGTGGAATTGAATAGTCTAATGGTGGATCTAGGATAAACTATCCTATTCGCTATGCTGACAGGTATTACTCGACTAGTCATGATGAAATTGACGGGATAATGCAGTTTCTATCAATATGGATCGATAAATGTGTGTTTAGTAGCCTGTTAATACTACAAATTCGGTGGTTTGAAATTGCTTTAGTAATGACAAATTTGTTTTTTTGCTCCCCGGCCTTCTGTTCCTTTTTATATTTTTTTGTGCTGAAAAAATGGTGGGCGTACACGACCCGGTCATTTTCAGTAAGCAATTCTTACTGCGCTGTGATTGGCTGTTTTAAAACACACGTAGGTTGTTTGATTTTAGCATCACCGACCATATACAAACATTTACCTAGGCCTAGGCACAAAATGCACTCTTAAATCCACTCACAAATCCAGAAAATATACTGGCTCATGTACACAAATACTCACATATATTACTATAAAATTGCCTGGGTTTCTCTGTGCAACCAAGTGTAATAAATACTGCTCTTATGGAAAGATGGAGACACCTCGTCCCAGATCAGCTTGTGATACTCATTAAGCCACTTTTTGTCATCTTGCGTCAACAATGAGATATCAATAAGCTTCTTGCAAAATGGCACTTTCGTCAACGTTTCAAACTCATAAAACTTCTTTCCATTATAAACGGTGCTGGTTTCCTTCACCACCATATCATTTTCTAATCTGATACCGTATTCGCCATCTTCGTAGTACCCTGGCTCGTTGGATATTATATTTCCTGGCTGTAAAGATGAAGCAAGGGCCGAAGGTCTTAATCCAATACTGATAGGCCCTTCGTGCACATTCAAATAAGATCCAATACCATGAGAAGTTCCGTGGCCATAATCCAAGTTGTATTTCCATAAATGTTGCCTGGCAATCGAATCTAAATAAGCACCTTTAGTATTCTCAGGAAATTTCAATGCTGATAAGCTTATTAACCCTTTCAACACCAAAGTATAATTTCTCTTTTCCAAAGTAGTTGGAGTACCTAAATGAACGGTTCTTGTTATATCAGTAGTACCATCTAAAAAGTGACTTCCGGAATCATTAAGATAAATCTTATCTGGGTTAATCATTGAATAATTATTGGGAGTTGGACTGTAATGAATAACAGCAGCATTGGCTCCTGATGCACTGATAGTGCTAAACGAAAGCCCTACAAAGTTTTCCTCCTCTTGTCTGAATTCCGTCAACTTATTATCTGCAGCAATTTCATCCATTATTTCATGCTTGTTAGACATTTCATCCTCTAGCCATGCAAAAAATTTACACAAGGCTCTTCCATCTTTCAAACTAGCAGATTTGGCCCCGGTGATTTCGGTTTCGTTTTTGATGGCCTTCATATCTTCGATTGGCGACCTCGACAACTCAGTAAACGAACACTTCAAGTTCCTCACCAATTCCCAAGATGTGTTCTTTGTAATCAATAATTTCTTATTATCCAAATTGAAATCCTTGGAATAATTGAAAATGTGACCCCAGAAAGATTCGTAGTCCAATACCGTGACATTATTCAAAGTCAAATATTCAGAAACGTCGGTGTCGAACCTAGAAGCATCAACAAACAAGATAGCATCTCTATTGGCATTGATAAGCAAGTAACTGTAAAACAAAGGATTATAAGTGATATCCGACCCCCTTAAATTCAATAGCCATGCAATCTCATCCAATGCTGTCACTACCAATGCATCACCATTGTTTTCCTTGATGACCTTAACAACCTTTGTCAATTTCTCACTAAACTCCTCACCACAGTACTTCGTGTCCAATTTCTTTATTGGAGCGGTAGAATTCTTAGGCAACGGTTCAAATTTCTCCCAAATCTTATAAATAAGGTTCTCCTTGATTGGCACAAGCTCAACTTCAGCCTTGTTCTGTTTGGCAAGTTTGGCGCCGATAAGGTCATTAATTTTCAAATACTGATCATAAGTGATCAACTTGGGGTCAACCCCGATATTGATCTTACTTCCGGAATCCAAAGACATCTGGGCCGCTTGTTCCACTGCCCATTTTTCCCAACTAGGCTCATTAACCGCTCCTTGTCTCAATAAAGACCAGTTAAAGTCCAACTCATTGGCCGCTTGATTGAAGTACCTAGCATCAGTCGACAACGTGGCCAACCCCTCAGGAATAGCATTCATACACGTGACATCCCTTGTGACCACTGCAATACCAGCACTACCGGAAAAGCCTGAAATAAAACTTCTCTTTTGGTCAACTAACGAAACATATTCAGATTGATGTTCATCTTCACTGGGCACGATATAAACCCCCAAATCGTACTCTTCCATAACCCTTCTCAACTCCACTAAACGATTAGACGTGTTGATTTCCTTCATTTCGGGCTGACACAAAGTAGAAGCGTCGATGCTAAAAACAGACCCTTTTCTACTTCCAGGCCTACTACCCATACCAGAACTGGTTCTTTTCAAAGCAATCTGCCTGGCCATTAAAGAACTTCTTCTGTTCGTTCTCGACAACAACCCCGGGGAACATGTACAGTTGTTGCACTGAAGCCTTGATCCTCTACGTTGCATCATAGTTTTCTGTTGTTTCCTTGTATTTTGCTTTTCTTCATCTCACCACTTTTTGCTTACTCAGGGTTTTTGCGCGGGAACGCCCACGGCGGCGGTGGAGCCAGCGGTGTGGACGAAGGCGTGTGGTTACCGGTTTCGTGGTTGGGAAGTGCACGCCTTTTGAATCATTTGCATTTATGGGGTGTTAACGGGTAGCGTAGGGGGTATGGGGGAATACTTCCCATACAAAACCCGTTCCTGTATCTGTTCCCATGTCCTCTGACTTGTTTGTTTGTTACTTCTATAATTTTCCATACTCTCTGCTGTTAGGCATATGACGGTTTAGGACTCATTTTAGACAGGTGCACGATTGCAAATGGATACTGACGGCTTTCGAAATACCAGAGCCGAAGTCGGTCAACATCACACTTTTGTGTCACTGTTCGTACACCACTGTTGTTCGTCTTGTCTAGATTCGGCAGACGTTGTCTTGGAACTAGTTTGGAAGTATTTTCGAAGTTAGTTTGGAAGTTAGTTTAGAAGCTCACTGAGAGAAAACGGTTTTTTCTTTCTCGTGAAACAAGCTAAACAGAAGAAGGGCCTTGAGCTCAATTGTCCCCCTTCCCGTACTCTACTCTTCCCTTCTCTTCCCCTACTCTACTCTTCCCTTCTCTACTCTCCTCCCCCACACGTCCAATTTGCAACCAAACCATTCCTTCGCGAACATCTTTTATTTTATGGCACGATGAACCCATCTTTTGAACAAGTGGTAGAGGTACGTAACTAGCGGTGGTCCCTGGTAATGCACATATACTAACAGCTGAAATCTAGAGCATTGAATCGCTATATTCCGCGCCCAATCCCAGCCAAGTTCAATCCATTCAGCAATTCTTACTTTCAGTACAAAAGCAAGACAATGGCGAGTTGGCAAGGGCTTTGCTTCAATTAGACAGCCGCAACTGCCAGTACTTTGGTGCTTTGACCTACAGTGTGGTCATAAGCACTGATCATGAGATGAGTGCCGAAACGGTGGCAGGTGTAACCAAAGACTTGTTAAGTCTCATTCTGTCAAGACGATTCGAACCCATGATTATAAGAAAGTTATTGTCCAACTATTCCCTACTATTTATAACCCACCACTCGCAGTTCACATCAAACTTGCTACAGGACTTGTTGGTGGCGCTAATAAACGGGCCGGTGCTAGACTTTTCAGGACTTGATGAAAGTGCGTTTTTGATCATAATCAGTCTATGTGAAATCCTCGTGGAGGAACTTATAAAGAAAGAACAGGTGACATCCCTACACCAGGTGATATATTCTCAGGTGTACTCCTATGTGGAATCCATTTATAACCATTTGGGGGCCCTTGAACTCAAAGATATTCCATACTCCATTCTTCTGACAAGTTTAAGTTGTCTCAATTCATGGATAACGTATATCTCCATGGCCGAATCACAATCTGAAGTACGATACACTAACACTGGGGTGTTGACGAGGTACCTTTTCAGGTTTTTGGAAACCTTGTCTTTTGAGGATGAATCGCTACAATTGGTGGATAAAGCCATGTCTGCTGTCACAGAAATACTCGAAATGAACCCCACCATGTTGGGATCTCCGGAAAACAAGCAGTACTTGAAGTCGTTGTTGTTTGGCAAGTCGAATTTTGGTGACAGATTCATCAATCAGTTGGTGTTGGTGTCGTATGATACGGTGGAAGATGAAAGTAGTAATTTTGTCAACCTCCTAACGGTGTTTCTAATGTCTGATATGTTGTCGCTAGCTAAACATCTTATTGAGCCAGAAAACAGGCACATGATGGAGGTTATGGTCAAACTTACAAACTTACCGGGAGTAGCTGTTGTTGATGAAACAGTAAGTGAACAACTACTAACACTATGGGAGGAATTCTTCAACATTTTCATTGACGATGAAGAGACAATTGACCTCTTTTATTCCCAGAAAACCCCTGGTGCCAAAGAAGCTTTATATTACTTGAGAGACCTGCTTTGTTGTGAAGTGTACACAACCTACTGGAACAAAATAATACTACCACAACCGGAAACCTTGGTACTGAACCAATCTGGTTTCTTTTATTTCAGAGCTAACGTGGGCGACTTTTTCTCTTCAGTGTATTCATTGCTAAAGCTCCCGTTTTACAAGGATTTGACGGCGATGGTTCAAAGAGATATGTCTGAAGGAACTGACCTTCTACATTTGGAGTCTACCTTGTACATCCTTTACAAGATAAATGACGATTCTACTTTCTACGAGAGCCAAAGCAATGTTTTGTTGCCTTGTGTCAATGATATAGTATTCAGTGGGTTTCTCGATGTCTGTAAAGCCATCAGCCCCACTATCCCCAACTATCCGTTCATTGCTTCTACTGTTATTCGATATATTGCGTCGGTAGAGTTCTATTTCAAGGCCGATGGCGACGGACCTCAATACCTTGGGTCGGTGCTTGACTTTCTTTTCTCCATTGTCCTCAAGGCTGATTCCAGTACCCTTTCCTTGCTTTCGTCCAAGACAATCTTGAGTATTTGTCAAGAATGTCGGAAACACTTGGTGGTCTTTTTGCCCACTTTAAAGAGTCTCTTGGACGAGATGATCCAAAACTCCAACATAGACGACTTAATAAGAACACGGATGACCAATTCCTATATATCTATTGTGCAATCGGCGTACGTCAAAGACCCCCAAACATTCAGTGCCAATTTGTTGGATATTCTCATAACCATCAACACAAAGTCAAATGACTTGATGGGTACCGTACTTGATGAAGCGTCCGAAGAGTTTTTGGTGTCTTTGTTGTCGTGTGTGAACGAGGTAGGAAAAGCCACCATCTTACCGGAAGAAATCGACGACTTATTATCAAAAGAAGAGAGTTGGGCCATATCGGAGTTTTGGAACAGCGACAAGGATAATATTAAAGGTTTAGTGTTGTCGATTGTGGAGGTGTTTTCCTTGCAGTACGAACCATTTACGGCAAAATCGTCTATCACAGAAGTGTGTTGTCAAATATTAAAATGCGGCCTTAACGAGCCTATCCATGGCCCTTTCAAGTTTTCTCTACTTGAAATCTTCAGATACTTGACCATCAAGATACGTTCCTGTGATTCAGGATCAGTGTACCATATTTTCAAGTTAATTGAATCAGTGATAATCACAAACTACAAATCATTAGACGAGCTGATGATGTCGCAACTATTGGCCGATGTGATCATTCCTTACTTCAAAAACTCTACCAATGATGATCCGGATATCGTGTCCAGCTCCATTGACGTGTTCACAAGCTTGTTGGACAAAAAACCATCGCTTTTGTTGAACTCACAGTATGAAACATTCAAAGACGTTTTGAAGTATAATATCCTTCTTCTTGAGGCCACAGATGCCATGACAATCAAAGCACTTATGAAGTTTTGGAACTCATTCATGCAATCAAAAAGAGGTAATGAGCTGGACCATAAACGAGTGCAACACGTGTTGGTAGAAGAGAATTTCGGCCACCAGCTAACCCGAGAGTTGATGAGATCATTTCTAAAAAACTCCAGGTCTTTTTTGGACTATTACTACCCTGTATTCAGAGTGCTAGTTTCAAAATACCAACTTCACTGTCGGAGATGGATAGCGGATAGTCTTGGTGATATCAGTCTGAAAAATATATCTGATCATGACAAAAAGTTATTCATGGATAAGTTGTTTCTTTCCAGAGGACAGAGACTGGCCAACGATACCCTAAAGAACTTCTGGTTACAAACGAACGGACTTATAGAATTCAATACCAGAAAGTACTGAAAAATTAACAACAATTTGCAATCCTATCGAAACTACACAAATATACAACACACAACTCTGATCATAAAACACTAAAACCAGTCACAACCTCATAAAACCGCTTGTAACTCTTTAACCAAAAAGTCACACTCGGCAATGACATCAACATCATAGATGTTTTGGGTTTGGTATCTGATTCTGGTGGTACCATTATAACTATCTTGTCTTGCTTTCAATCTGAAACTGTACTCCTTCATGGTGACCTCTTTGATGGTCTTCTTGAACTGAGCTTCATCGTTATCCCTGATCTCCATCAACTCACCAGCACTAATACCAAAGATTTTGGTGGCTTCTTGGTCAAACAATGTAGTCCATAATTGGGCCGAATAATCCATAATAGAACAGTTCAAGATGTACCTGTAGTGAGGTTTTTCGTAGTTCATATCACACTTTTCACATCTCCAAGTTCCATCAGCCTGGTTAATAACCTTACGGTTACAAGTATTCGTGTTACCGGTGGCCTGATTTGCTGTTTCATTCACACAAGCAGGGTAGCAGAATGTTTCGGCTTTGAAGAAGTTGATTGTGGCCTTAACAGAGAAGAAATCTGGTTGTTCATTGACTCCCAAATTTTCTTCTTGTGCTTGTAAAATGGTCTTTCTACTATTCATGTAGTTGGTGGAGCCAGCACCTCCTTCGTTCTTCAAGGTCTGAAACGTCTCGTTCAAACCTTGGTTGTCATACCATCCTTTCAATTGGTATGCTTCAGGGGCCTCTGGGTTTGGTAAAATCGATCCGGTTTGGGTCAAAGTCAAACTTCTACCAGCAAAATCCTGGATCTTGCATCCCTTGAACGCAATAACCGAGCCTTCGCTCAAATCAAAGTCCAAGGCAGTGGCATTCCACAACCCAACGGTGATAGAGAAATTGGAATCATCAACGATATCAATATCTCTTCTATCAAAGGGTTTTCCAGTAGCCTTCGAAGTGATCTGGAAAGCAGGTCTAACTTCTCTCAAAACACCAATAACATCAATGACGGAGTTTGGTTCTGCTTTTTGAACCTGGTTCAACTTTGTGAAATTGAATTTCAATTTTGGCACGTTAGAGGTATCATCAAAGCACTCTTCAACAACACTATCTCTATCCAAAGACAATTCATAAGGGTGAGATAATCTCGAAAATTGGGGTTTAGCCGCTTGGATTCTAGCCTTGCTGATATAGTAAACCTTCCCTTCTTTTAAGAACTCATACATCTTTTCGGCCACTTCATTAAAAGCAGTGGCTCTGATTTCATCGGAGTCATCTAAAAAGTTGACATTGAATAACTTACCAGATCCCCTAGCATTTTGCCAGGTTCTAATATCACCCTTGTACGAAACTCTGCCCCTGATGACCCAATTGTTTTGATAGGGCGATAACAGTTCAATGGAACTGATTTTCTGTCCCTGATATTCATTCACGGCCGCACCATTTGCCTTTGCAGGAGCTGGAGCTGGGGAAGTAGAGGCCTTGAAGCTTGAAGTGGCAGTTCCGTTACCGGTCAGTGCCTTACTCTTGAAGTAGTTTTTTTCGGGGTTTTGGTTGAAATACTCCACAATCTTCACGGTGTCATGAGGTTCACTTTCATATTTGGCCATTACCACCTCCGCGTCAGCAATCATAGTATAAAACTTTTCCGTATCAAAACAAGAGTGTTTCAACACCTTGATGATTGAGCCCTTGCCAAAGCCTTGTCCTTCCAACTTGTTGACCACGTCTTTGTCCAATAATCCGTGCATGTTATATTTACCATCATACAAGATGACCCTGGACTTTTCCTCATAATGTCTCAAATTGATCACCTGGACCACAAAGGACGCATTAAGATACTTTTCTCTTTCGTCCACCGAGTAGATCTTGGGTAATACCCCGAAGTCAACCACAGTTTCAATGCCCATATTCCTTTAGACTGATTACTTGAAAGAATAGAAATTAAAGAACGCGATTTTCCACCGCGTCCACTATTTGTGAATTTGGGTTTGTGATTTAATGACATTTTGTCGCGTATATCTTCATCTCAACTATTCATATTAGACAGCATGGACAATACGGTGGACCGAGTACGGCTCAAAAACGAAGAGTTGAAGGACCAACTAAGGGCATTGATCCAGCAGGAGACCCCGTACAGACGGAGAACCGGTTTGACCGACGAATTCGATAAAGAGAATGTCGCAGAGACTACCAAAGCATCTCCCCCGCCAAAGAGAACCGCAAACCGGCCTTTTACACGTCAAGCAACACCGGTAAAACGACACTTTGACTTGCATCCCCGTGAATCGCCTGTACGAAGCCGAATTCCGGTTTTAAATCCGCCTTCACAGCTGAAGAACTCGGCCGATTCTCCACAAATACCCCAGGTACCTGAGCCTCGACAGGTGCCTGAACCTCGACGGACACATGAACCCACGGTACCGTTCAAGCCAGTGCCTTTCAAGCTGGCGCTGGAACCCAGATTGAAAAAGCCCTCGTCGGCCGACTCAAACTTGTTGCTCACAAAGGTCTCCAATCAAGCACTGGAAATCGACCAATTAAAGCAGTACATAAAGCTGTTGAAGCAAGAGAACAACATCCTTCAGCAAGACAGCTACTCCAAGCTACAGGTCATAAGCGAGTTGAAACAGCGAAGTGCTGCCGAAGTCAAAGACGTCAAATCATATTATTCTGATATGATCTCACAGCATAAGCACCAACAAGACCAGATGGCCGACCAGATCACTTTGTTGAACGAAGAGAACAGCAGAACAAAGGCCATGTTGGACCGAAAACTGTCAGAGGTGAAAGTGGTCAAGGAACTTCTAAAAGCCGTCAATGATGAGTTGAATGAGCATAAAGTGTCAGAGTTCAAGGACACATCCAAGGCACAGCAATTGATCCTTTACAACAAGGTATTCAAGAAACTCATTCAGTCCAACATTGTGAACAAACTCACGGACGATTTCGAACAACTAGGGCTATTGATCGACCAGCAAATTGGCACCCAGCTAGTGCACCAATTTGATCAAGTTGGAGCTCCAATTGAGTTCGGGTTCGATGACGACAATACCACCAGCCTCATCAATATGAACAGAGACGACACCACTAATTTATTGATAAACCACAGAACGTACGTCAGTTTGGAGAAATTGGTGGTCAACAGCATCAAGGCCAAAAAGGACGCTAGAACCAAGCTTCGGGTGTACATCCGGTTCGTGATGTGTGCCAATAGATTCAGACAGCGTCGGGTCTAAACCAAAAAGTTTTGCAACTCAAAGAATATTTTCTCAACTAGAAACTTATTTACGAAAATTGACAGCTGATGCGGCTGTGGTGCTGGGCATTGTTCTCTGTGGTATCATGCATGATCCAAAGTCGAATTCTTCTAGACGAACGGTCCACCAATGACACCACGTACTACCGAATTGTCAGCAGTCGCGTTAAGTATAATGGTGATGATAAGACTTTGAGCCCTTTAGCAGTCAAAGACTTCACCGCTATTGCGGTGTCGCATGTATGGGGACGTGATATCATCGAGTTCTGCAACTATGAGGAGGAGGACGGCTTTGATTGTAATACGGCAAGCTGGTGGGTTCCAAAGTTGAAAAAATACGCCCACTCGCAATGGCAGGAACTAAAACGCAGAATGGTAGGGTATAAGGTTTTTGCATACGATTACGAGGATGGAAACTTCACCATAACCCTCGATACTTTTCCAGGAGAATCAACCTATATATTCTTGGATGCTCTTCACCATATCTTCGAAGAATTAGATCAGGGCTATTGTATCTGCTGTGTCACCGAACTTTTTGATCCCAACACAGGAATGACTTTTTTTAGGATTTTGTCTGCAATAGGACAAACCGATTGGCATTGGTTTGAACAAAGTACGTGTCTTATTATTATGCCTTATGACGGGCCTGGAAAACGCGAACACATTGAACGTCGAGAACAGGAGTCGTCACAACAAGCGTTCGAGATATCTTGGTTACGAGAATTCATGAATATTTCTGCCAACACCACGAATCTTACTGACTACGAGTACCCTGGGGTGTCGGATTTACATAATATATTGTAACAAGTCTCAATCTACAGCCTGGAACCTCTGTAAGTGGGGGTTCTATCATACAATCTGGAGCTTCTCTCATTATAAGATTGCGACAAATTCACGGACCGATTGTGTCTCTCTGGAGATGCTACCCTTCCGGAAATTCTAGTAGGTGACCCTACTGCATTCCGAATAGGCGAACCTCCCGTCCGAACAGGTGACGTTCTGCCTGTGCGTGTAGGGGAGCTCATTCCGGTACTTGGTCTGGTAGGGGAATGCCGTATTGGGGAAACAGGTCTTGTAGTTCTTGATGGTGATACCGCTAGTTTCCCAGGCGATCTCGAGCGTGAGGCGTCGTGAGACATCATGCTTCTATCTCTTTCCCGCAACAGTGAATAAGGGGCATTAAAGGATCGGTTACCAACGGAACTTCGATTATAGTCTCTGTCCCTTGGGGTCTTGAAGGGAGTCGAATGCAATGTATGCCTCAACCATTCGGAGTCCATACTGCTATTCAAGATCTTCTCGTGATTGAATTTGTCCTTTTCCAACTCAAACCGTATCCTTTCCGCTTCAAGCTGTTGGCGATTTTCATCCAAATCTTCTTTGGAGATGGTATTCACGGGTTTCCCATTTATGTCGTGCACAATAAACACTTTCAGCTTGGTGTTTTGGAAATAGGGGTTGGAATGCTCAACCGGTACATCGTCATAGTATTTATTTGTAGCATCAATACCAACGTCTTGCTTTAAAATGTTTGTTTTTGGCTTGACGTATTTGTTGTTGTATTCCTGGAACATTTCCTGGTATAGTATCTGTTTGTCGTTGATCAAGGTCAAGAATTTACTGGACAAATGGTACATCTGGAAGTCAAACAACAACACAATCAACGCTATCTTCCACGTAGGCAAAGCTAACACCACTTTGGTCATCAACAAACTGATAGGGTTGATAAAACTGAATAAAATGAGGTTAAACTCACTTGGCTGCCATACGTCCATGGTATAGATGAGCTTGTTTTCATCGTACGCCTTATACTCGTCATTTGTGTTGCTGTTTGTGGTTTCCGAATCGTTGTAGTAGCTCTCCTCGTCAACGCTCCGGCTGAAGAAATTCAGGATCGAGTTCAACACATTCCAAACTCGGCTATCTGACTCTTCATTAAGAAGAGACTCTTTAGCATTGGGACTTTTGGGTTTGGAGCTGGAGTTGATTAATGAATATTGCCGGTTGGAATTGAACACCAACTGGTAGCATATAGCGGCAGAAGCAATATATATCGCCATGATCAACGCTTCATTAACACTAAGTATCACCGATCCAGTTCCTAGTATTGCTCCTGTACTAGCCCCACTGATTCCTCCAGAAATGTCGATTGTTTCGCCCCCTCTTGTTCGTGTCAATAACTGCTGCTTGAACTTATCGTACTTGTATGGGTCCACTTGGAATATCCCGGCAGATGGTGACACTGTGACGTAGGTGAGCTTATTTAACACGATGAACAAAATCGTTACGACGTTACTGCCAATGATGGCGGATTTATTGTGTTCGTCCCAGTCAATGGACGCAAACGCCTCATTGATGTATAAGTAGCAGTCATACGGATAGTTTTTGATCTTTTCCAACACCGAAGTCTTCCGTATTCTTCTCTTTTCAGGCATGGTCTCTTGTTTTGGTTTGTTATTATTTTCGCGTACAAGTTGATGGCTTTAAATTAGCACAAAAGAGGTGTTTAAAAATCAGAAGAAGCTCTGATAGGGATGGTGGAAGAACTTTGTGCTGGGATGTGCCTTCTTGTAACACGAGCCTTTTAGGGTCTTCTATGTTTTTTCTAAAAATTAAATTCTCCATAACATTCTACAATAAATTTTGCAATAAAATTTGCAACCGTGAAAATCACATTTTCTTACTAACAAAAAATATTTTATTAAACAACACTATACATTTTTTGAGGGAACTAAACTACACAAACTTTAATAACTTAAGTGTTCATGTAAGTAGAAGGATCAACTCCTTCTTCTGGAAATTCAGTGACCTTGACATCGAATCTGGATTGGATTTTTTCCAACACTTCTTCGTCTTCGGCAGTGGACACCAATGAGATGGCCAAACCTTTGGTACCGAATCTACCAGCTCTACCAACTCTGTGCAAGTATTGGTCAGCTTCATTTGGCATATCATAGTTAATGGCCAAGTTGATTCTTTCAATATCAATACCTCTACCGAAAACGTCAGTGGAAACACAGATTCTCTTGTTGAATTCCTTGAAAGATTTGTATCTAGCAATTCTTTCTTCTTGTTTCAAACCGGAGTGCACAGCAATACTTGGGAAGTTACAAGCACATAACAATTTATCCAATTCATTGGCTCTTTGGGTGGATTTAACAAAAATAATCACTTGATTGAATTCCAAAGAATCCAATAAGTCACTAAGCTTCTTGTTCTTTTCCTTTTCATCTAATTTGATGTAGTATTGTTGCAAACCGTGTAAAGTCAACTTAGCTTCATCATCAACATAGATTTCCAATGGGTTTTGCATGAATTTCTTACAAATTGGTCTAATTTCTTGGGATAAAGTAGCTGAGAACATCATCACTTGTTTTTGATGTGGGGTAGCTCTGAAAATGTCTTGAACATCTCTTCTCATGTCCACGGCTTCCAAAACCTTGTCACATTCATCAATCACAAACGATTTGATGTTGTTCAATCTTAAAGACTTTTCTTGCACCAAAGCATGCAATCTACCGGGGGTAGCCACCACGATGTGAGGACAAGTTTCCTTACTCTTCAACTTGGCCACATCTTTGGCAATTGGAGTACCACCGTAGAACACTTCGGTTCTGACATCGGGCATGTACTTGGAGAATCTGGCGTATTCGTTACGGATTTGGTAGGCCAATTCTCTGGTGTGACAAATAACCAAGGTGGAAACCTCTCCAGCAACTGGATCCAATTGTTGTAAAGTCGACAACACGAAAACAGCAGTTTTACCTAAACCAGATTTAGCTTGACATAAGACATCTGTACCTAAAATAGATTGGGGAATACAAACTTGTTGCACTGTAGAAAATGTTAGTTAGTGTTAGTGAAAAGGTCATGTGAAGGAAAGGTGTGTTGATGATCATTCGGTCCATTATTTGGCATTTGGCATTTGGCATTTGGCATTATTTGGCTCATTATTTGGCTCCATCAATCGGACTCCCTGTTGAGCCACGCTTGTTCTTGAAATATGAACCGGAGCCGGAGCTGTTCAAACCGCTGGGGACAATAAGGTCTGGGAGACGTCTTTTCCAGAAAGAGCCTCCTTTCTTTTCTTATCAAACTCATTGTATGGTAAATGGTAACAAATAAATGGCAAAATGGACCATCAATCACGTTACTTTTCTTTCAGCACTGACGTTGCAAAGATACGAACCTTCAGAAGGGTGTTCGAAACCACAGTCACCAATAGCTCTCAATAATTCTGGTTTCAATAAAAAGTCTCTGAAACCAGTGGCATGAATACCAACATAAGAACCCTTTTTGTCGGCTTCTTTTTCAGCACCTTCAGTGGTACCGGTGGTTGGCTGGGTTACGGCGATTTCTTCGGAATCAGAGTAATCCAATAATTCTTCTTGTCCTTCGGCTGACATGATTGATTGTAATGACTTAATAAGACGTGTTGAAACTTTTCACCTCGACAAAAATTCAGTTGGACCCGCACAAAAACGGAAACATCCGTACACCAGCAAGCAATTAGGACCCGGCACGACCTTTACCTTTTTCAACGGTCATATTGAGAAACTAGCAGTTTATAACAGACATGTTTAGGCAATTGATATTAAGAAATATAAGGGCTACAGGACTTAGGCCAGTAGTGAGGGCGACCGGTGTGTCACGTGCTCCAACCGTCAAGTTTGTTCGTTACAACTCTGGCAAATCCCATATAGAGGCCAGAATGCAAGCGATTTCTGAAGCCATCAAAACGAGCCCCGAATTGCAAAAGAGTATCTCTGAAATTAAGGAGATTTTCGAGAGTAAGGGACTCACAGGGGAAAAACCTCCTAGTATGTTCCAGATGTCGATGTTGTTGATGGATAAGAATATTTCTGCTGCTTTGAAGAGGTTTTATGGAGAGCTTCAGAATGCCAACATTAATTTTTCACCAGAGGACTTGAAGTTGCTTTTGAAGATGTACGAGCAGAAGAAGTAGACGAGCGACATAGAAGACATGCGAGTGGAGGCAGGCAAAAGACACAAAAGAATAAATAGTATATAGTAATTATTTTTTAGCAAACGATTTGGAGATCGTAGCAGCCTCTTCGATGGCTCTGGAAATGGCTCCCCTTACACCAGCATCCTCCAACTTGAGCAATCCTCCAATAGTAGTACCTCCTGGTGTACACACCTTACTCTTCAACAAAGCCGGGTGGTCTCCTGTTTGGTCCACCATCTTGCCAGTACCTTCCATAACTTTTGCAGCACACTGTTTGGCAGTTTCGTAAGGAAGCCCCATACGAACCCCTCCGTCGATCAAAGCTTCCATCATCAACAAACAAAAAGCTGGCGCAGACCCCACCAACGCCGTGGCGGCATCCATGTTCTTTTCGGGGATTTTGATGGCCTTACCCACAGGACTAATCAAGCTCATGACCAAGTCTTCGTATTGACGTTCGGCATGCTCTGAAAATGCAATGGTTGCCATCCCACATCCAAACTGGGCTGGCGTGTTGGTCATAACCTTGGCCACAAGCGGCGAGAAGATCTTCAATTCTTCAATTGTAGTACCAGCCAACAATGAGATGACCAATTGGTTAGAATTAACAACGTCTTTTACCTGCTCATGAATTTCCTGATACATGTATGGCTTGCACCCGAGAATAATAACATCTGCATCTTTCACGGCGGCTCTATTCTGGTCCACTCCATAGGAGAATTCCAATATTGGGTGTGAAAGCTTAGCCTTTAACGCTGTTGACAGTTTCTCACTGCTGTTGCAACAAATGATCTTGGCCGGGTAATTATCGAATGTGGTGCTCAAAATAGCAGATGTCACAGCAGTACCCATGACACCACATCCTAAAACGGCAATTGTGTAGTCTTTCATTTATCACTAAAATTACTTCTCCGAAAAAGGCCAACACGACCGTTGAGTCGCATTTTGAATTTTGCGCCAGGGATTTCAGTTACAATAGATCTGAGTTTATTGAGTCTAGTCTTTGGTTTGGGAACTAAACAACACACTTGAGTCGGGAAGTTGTCAAAGGCACATACGTGGATTAGTGACAGGAAAAACGGCACGAATCTGTGCATTTTGGCTGCTTTACAACGGTAGTGCTGCAATCAAAAGCCTCCAATTGAAAGAATCAAGGGTTCTGTTGCTACTGACGCTTTTACGGGACAAAAGGTGCTGAAAACCGCTGTGTGTCTACGCTACATTGACACAACATGTTTGACAACTCGAAATTGGTGGAATGTCCCACTTTGATGCCATCGGAGGCGGAATTTGCTAATCCTATTGGATACTTATCTAGACCTGATATCAAACAGCTCGGGTATAAATACGGAATAGTAAAGGTGGTTCCGCCAGAGGGATGGAAACCAATGTTCCTGTTGTCGTCGGAGTTCAAATTCCACACGAGGTTGCAAAAATTAAGCGATTTAGGTATCACTACCAGATCAAGAAAGTTATTCATGGAGAATCTTAACCGGTTCTTGAAAATGAAGAAGAAAAGACCACTTCTTATGAGCTTTCAGGTAGCCGGTATATCCATCTACTACTACGACTTATTCGTGCAGGTGGAGAAATATAACCACGGCATTTGCCGGCAAGATTGGAGAAACATCAATATCCATTTCAAAATTAACCCTGAAAGTACAGCATTGCAGCTGGAGTACCTCGGTAATGTGAAGTCATATGCTGATTATTTGAACAACAACTTGTCGGGCCAGTTGCCAGAATCCGACTCGGAGGACGACGAGGAGAATTGTCTCATATGCGGAAAGCACGATTCGCCCACAAAGACACTATTGTGTGACAATTGCGATAACCTGTACCATTTGAAATGTCTTGAGTTGGACGAAATCCCCCAAGGTGCTTGGTTTTGTAAGAAGTGCTTGGTTGGAACCGGCGAGTACGGGTTTAAAGAAGAGGTCGACAAGAAGTTCTCACTACAGGAGTTCTTCGACCACTGCACCGCATTTGTTCAGGATTTCGTCAGTAGACACGGGCTGTTATCACTAGCAGGGATCGAACAGCATTTCTGGAACCTCGTGGAGAGCCAAAGGAGTGACTTGGAGGTAAGATACGGTGCAGACATTCACAATCTCATTCAAGGACAAATATCAGGATTTCCCACCAAGGAGTCTCCAGAATGGTACAGGAAGATGTTTGACCAAACCCAGTTCGACAAGTACGCAGCCCATCCTTTCAACTTGACCAATTTACCCTACAGCAAAGGGTCATTATTGAACTACATCAACCATTCTATTTCCGGCATGACCATCCCTTGGATTTACGTGGGGTCGATGTTTTCCACCTTCTGCTGGCATGTAGAGGATCACTACACCTTGTCGGCCAACTACTGTCACTTTGGATCTACTAAGAAGTGGTACGGGATCCCTGCTTCGGATTCCCACAAATTCGAACGGTTAATGAGAAGCACTGCTCCTGATTTGTTCAAGCGACAACCAGACTTGCTCCATCAGTTGGTGACGCTTCTTTCTCCCATGAAGCTTGTGGAAAATGGTATACAATGCTACTACGCCAACCAAAACCCCAACGAGTTTGTCATCACCTACCCGAAAGTATATCATGCTGGGTTCAATTCCGGGTTTAACTTCAACGAAGCGGTGAATTTTACCATGGATATGTGGTTAGAGTACGGAGAAAGCTCTATTGATGACTACCAGTTGATCAAAAAGGAAAATGTGTTCAATCACTACAAATTAATGGAGCATGTCCTCCTCAACTTTCTAGCTGGCAAAGAACAGAACCTTGATCTTGTCAAAAGATGCCTCGCCAGCTACAAGCGGTTTGTTTCCAGAACAACCCAATTGATGTCGGAGATAGACCAAGACGATTTCGTAGTGGTGGAAGCGAATAAAACCATCGATTATCAGTACTACTTGGCCAGCAACAACAAGGACGAGGAGGATGAAGAGGAGTTGTGTGATATATGCAAGACCCACATTTCCCATGTGTTTTGCATTATCAATAACAGAAGGCATACCTTCAACTGCCGGTTGTTCGATGACGTACAAGAGCAGCTCAACCAGAAACCACATACGAAAATGAGCATAACACAACTCGTGACGCCTGAAAGCTCACCCCAGGAGAAGATCACCGAAGTGTTCGGGCAAGAGAATGGATTGCGGACGTTGGATGCTTCAGATGCTTTGTCTGGTGTAATAGGCAACACAGACGATTCCAAAACGAAGCTACGCAAGTCTACGCGGATCCTGAAGATCCTGAAACCGGACGTCAAGTCAAAGATGTCTTTGATCAAACATAAAGACAGTATGGACCAGATCAATTCCAAGCGCAAAATCAAGCTATGCTTAAAATGCAGCAATAAACTACAGACAATTCCGCTCAAATCACGGTTGGTGATCAATGTGCTGGTCAATGAGATGAACCGATTCATCAGAGAGATTGAGGGGAGGTTGATATAGCAAAATGTAACGATAAATGTATAAAGATGTATCCGGGTAACCGCCCAATAATGCAAAACATCCGGACACCAAACGGTGGCAGAAGTCGTGTCCCGCACCGGCGAAAAACTGCCATTTTATTGGCCAATGACATTTTCCTCTTGAGACCGATTTTCTCACACCGTTTCCAGTGTGTTTTATAAAACCTTGAGAGAATTCCAATAAAAGTTTTTTTTTGTTCAAGGTTAATTTAGAATTACCATTTAAATATATTTAAACATGGTTCTTCCAAGATTGTTTAATAACACTAGTAGAAACTTGTTGAACTCCGCCTCCAGGGGTCTCAAGGTCAACTTGACTAGAAACTTGGCTTCGGCTGCTCCAGCTGCTGGTAAAGTTAGGTATGTATTTTTGAAAAATCGAGGTTAAAGATTCACCACTCCTTTTACGTTCACAACCAACATGGTGTCAATTCCTTCAATTATCATTGCCGCTATGGCCCCCGCTGTCGTTTTATTGACTGGCTGGCAACTTTGGTGGAATCAATTTGGGTTCAGGTCCTGAGTTCGGGTTTTTGAGCTTTCTGATTCGCCAATGCGATTTCCCCCAATCTACAGGTCAATTGATTCATTGCTCTACATGCGCATGACGCTTGGGGTTCCGGCAATGGATCGCAGGCAGCGGGTGCCATTGGTTGATGGCAACTGGCGTGTTTTCGTTGGCGTTGTTGGCGGCAATGAAATTTTCCACTGGTGGAAAAACTCGACGTCTGAGATTTTCGACCAATGAAAAATTGGGATCGCACTGAGATTTTCCAATTGCCCAACGAATGAAAACACCGAATTGCCACGCCTGTCGGCCATGGGGGATGAATTGTGGCCACCACTAGAACAGGTGGCCACTGATGTTGAGAAATGTCGATGCGCTGGTGAAATCTTTATATTTTCACGCTGTTACTAACTATTTCTTTAGAGCCGTTATTGGTGCCGTTGTTGATGTGCACTTCGAAGACGGTAACTTGCCAGCCATTTTCAATGCTTTGACTTTGAAAAACGGTGAACAAGACTTGGTTTTGGAAGTTGCCCAACATTTGGGTGAAAACACCGTCAGAGCCATTGCTATGGATGGTACTGAAGGTTTAGTTAGAGGTGCTTCTGTCACTGACTCTGGTGCTCCAATTTCTGTCCCAGTCGGTAGAGGTACTTTGGGTAGAATCATCAATGTTACTGGTGACCCAATTGATGAAAGAGGTCCAATTGAGTTCACACAAAGAAACCCAATTCACGCTGAACCACCTTCGTTCACTGATCAATCCACTGCTGCTGAAGTTTTGGAAACCGGTATCAAGGTTGTCGATTTATTGGCTCCTTATGCTAGAGGTGGTAAGATTGGTTTATTCGGTGGTGCCGGTGTCGGTAAAACCGTGTTTATTCAAGAATTGATTTCCAACATTGCTAAAGCCCATGGTGGTTTCTCTGTTTTCACTGGTGTCGGTGAAAGAACCAGAGAAGGTAACGATTTATACCGTGAAATGATTGAAACCGGTGTCATCAACTTGGAAGGTGACTCCAAGGTGGCCTTGGTTTTCGGTCAAATGAACGAACCACCAGGAGCTAGAGCTAGAGTTGCTTTGACTGGTTTAACCATTGCTGAATACTTCAGAGATGAAGAAGGTCAAGATGTCTTGTTGTTCGTCGACAACATTTTCAGATTCACCCAAGCCGGTTCTGAAGTGTCTGCCTTGTTAGGTCGTATTCCATCTGCTGTCGGTTATCAACCAACCTTGGCCACTGATATGGGTTTGTTACAAGAAAGAATTACCACCACCAAAAAGGGTTCTGTTACTTCTGTCCAAGCCGTTTATGTGCCAGCTGATGATTTGACTGATCCAGCTCCTGCCACCACTTTTGCTCACTTGGATGCTACCACTGTGTTATCTAGAGGTATTTCCGAATTAGGTATTTACCCAGCTGTCGATCCATTGGATTCCAAATCTAGATTGTTGGATGTCTCCGTTGTTGGTCAAGAACATTATGACGTTGCTTCTGGTGTTCAACAAACCTTACAAGCTTACAAATCTTTACAAGATATTATTGCTATTTTGGGTATGGATGAATTATCTGAAAACGATAAGTTGACTGTTGAAAGAGCTAGAAAAATCCAAAGATTCTTATCTCAACCTTTCGCCGTTGCTGAAGTTTTCACAGGTATCCCAGGTAGATTAGTTAGATTGCAAGATACCATCAAATCTTTCAAAGAAGTGTTGGAAGGTAAATATGATCACTTACCAGAAAATGCTTTCTATATGGTTGGTGGTATTGAAGATGTTATTGCCAAGGCTGAGAAATTGGCTGCTGAAGCTAACTAAGTTTAGATCATTAGATTTAGTTCATCATATAGTCTATAAAAGTACAGTTTATGACATGTAGAGCATATGGGACTTTAGGGAACGAATAGGAACAGTCAGAGACTTCTAGGATGTTTAGAGAATATCAAGAGAATTCATTGAAAACTATAAGGTTGAATAACCTACTCATCAAAGTTTATCGTCCGTAATTCAAACCGCTCAAGATAAGACATGGCTTCCCTATAATATCGCCCACGAGATTAACAGGGTTGACAGGTGCATACGAAACCTTATAGTCCGTAGATAAAACGGCCCCAAACCTTGTTAGAGTTCTTTGCCAGGACACGACCCAAATCTCAACATATATAAACCCGATTTTCTGACATGAAGTTTTCAGCAGCAACATGTCGTTTTCATTAGCTGATGTATGTAAAATTAAGTGATGGTGTTTGGGTGATACTAACGTGGCAGAACTTTAAGTTTCTAGACAACCCCAACTTGAATTGGAAATCAATCATTGTTGGTTTCACAGTGGGCCAATTCGTGTTTGAAACCTATTTGGGTTACAGACAATACCAGGTGTTGAAGAGAGATACTCCCCCCTTGTCCTTAAAAGCCGAACTCACCAAGGAGACCTTTGACAAGTCTCAGGACTACAGCAGGGCCAAACAAAGATTCTCTTTTTTTTCCGATGTTTATGGGTTGCTTAAGAATTTGGCGTTTATCAAGTACGATTTATTGCCAAAGTTCTGGTCGGCGAGTGGATTTATCTTGAGTAAAATTGTACCATACTTACCCCAAGCATTCGGTGGACCCATCACCCAGTCGGTTATTTTCATGTTAGTTACCAGTGTTGTCAGTACCATCTCATCATTGCCACTTGATTACTATAGCACTTTTATTTTGGAAGAAAAATACGGATTCAACAAGTCTACGGTGGGTTTGTGGGCCGCCGATACTGTAAAGTCGCTTTTGTTGTCGTTTGTGCTTCTTCCTCCAATCTTGGGGGGATTTTTAAAGATCATTGACCATTACGGTCAATCCTTCATCTTGTACGCTTGTGGATTTGTATTGGTGACTCAATTGGTGTTGATGACGGTTTATCCTACTTTGATCCAACCATTGTTCAATAAATTGACACCTTTGGAGGACGGAGAATTGAAAACAGCCATTGAAGATTTGGCGAAGAAGCAAGGGTTCCCATTATCCAAATTGTACGTGATTGACGGGTCCAAAAGATCAGGCCATTCCAACGCTTACTTCACGGGTATGCCATGGAGCAAGCAGATTGTGTTGTTCGACACGTTGATTGAACACTCTTCTGTGGACGAAACTGTTGCCGTGTTGGCCCACGAGATTGGTCACTGGAAGTTGAACCATTTGGTGAAAATGATAACATTTTCCCAAGTTAACTTGTTTTTGATGTTCTCGTTGTTCTCCGCTTTCATCGACAACACCTCGTTATTCAGTTCGTTTGGATTCTTCGGTATAAAGCCTACGATCATTGGGTTCCTTTTGTTTTCTGATATTTTCAAACCAGTTGAAGCAGCCTTACAATTTGCCAACAATTTATTGATCAGAAAGCACGAATACGAGGCTGATGAATATGCTAAGCTGTGTGGATACACCGATGACTTGGGTAAGTCTTTGATCAAATTGAACATCGAGAACTTGAGTTACATGGAAGCAGACTGGTTATACTCCGCTTACCACAGATCCCACCCAATTTTGGCAGAAAGACTCGATGCTATTGGGTACATTTCCAAGCAAAAGGTCACAAAGAACGAGTAATCATGATTTGTTGTATTTTTGGTGCAACTTTTGATACTCTGATCTCATATGTACGTAGCCCAAGTGGATTTTACCAATAAAATGATCCGCCAATCTCCTGTCACTATCAAGCCTTGATAAAAACGCCCCACATTGCTCACACACCTGTAGCTTTTGCTGGGCCGATTGGCCGGTATTTTCAATGACATTACGAGCCTTTTCCCCCAACTTCTTCCTCTCTTCTGTCAAATCCAGTAATTTCTTAGATTGTTCCAAAACCATCACTGTTTTACCTTCTGCCATCATGTATTCGATCTCCTGCTGCATGATGCCTATCTCGGTATCAAGCGTCTCAAGGTCCTTCGTAACCTCTGCTATCTGGGCTTTTTCCTCGGGACTGTGCTCCAATTTACGATTGGCATTATCTATGGCTCGATCAATGTCCAGAATATACTTCTTCAAATCCATGTAGTAGTCATATTCAAAATCGGGAAACTCCTCCCCCTTCTTGGTCCGGATATCGTATTCGATTTTCTGCTTCTCCAAATGGAGTTTGGCACAGTGGCCAAGGTCCTGCTTAGTTCCAACAAAGAGATCATGAGGGCATGTCCCCACCAAAAAGCTTTTGCACACTTTGAACGACGTCAAATCCGGCGCCGGTTTGCGGTACTTCACCTGCGACGAGCCGAACGAGTCGTTCCCCATCAATTGCTGGATCAACTTCCGCTGGTTGGCGTGTACTATACTCTTCATGTTCGATATATATTTAAGATGAGGTCGCATTTTTAACATTGGTGAGGCTCCAAATCTGTCACCTGTTGTTTTGTGCAGATGAAACGGTACCAGCTCATAGGCAGAAAGAAGAAGAACACGAGGATATGGGCTCCGAAGTACCCGCAAGTTCACATCCACTCGTTGCCGGTGGAAATTCTTATTAAAATCTTCAGTTTTCTATCGGATACCAAGACCCTATTGTCACTTTCTTTGACGTGCAGAAAGTTCAACTCCATAGTGATGAAGAACTACTTGTACAAATCCGTCGAGTTCAGAGACGTGTCCAAATTCCTATCGTTCACCCATGCACATCTCCCCAATAAACGGTATGGAATGACAGACTCTTCCACCAGTGTTAATTTGATCCAGGCGGTCGAATTTATAGGCCCGCCCATAAAGAATTCCAATAACCACAAGACCAAAATTGCCGGCAGTTATGACGTCGAGTCAACGTCGGAGGGTGACGGCAAGATCGTGTTCGAGGAGTTTGAAGATGGCCTATTGTTGTTGTTCAAGCACAACTATAATTTGAAGCAGGTGACCATCTCGGAGATCTCTCCACAGTTTTTGTTTAACGATATGATTGAGAAGTCTATATTTAAACGGTACAAAAAGAGGGTGTTCCGGTCGTTGAACAAGTTGGTGCTTAGAGCGCAAACCGGGTGGTCTATTTTGTTTGTGTTGAACCATGTTTCCAAGATCTTGGACTCGTTTGATACCATTCATGAGGTCGAGCTTCACAACTTTATAATCGACGAGTCGAAGCTTTTAGAGATCGAGGCTCTGAAGGGTGTATGCATAGAAAAGTTGACGTTGGTGTCCTGTTACTTCCAGAATAGAAGTTCCAAGCTGAAACCATGTCCGTTGTTTAAATTCACCAAAAGCCTATCGCTATCAAATATGGTGCATACAGGAGATTTATCGGTGATCGATTTGATCAAATGTAACAATGCTTTGACTGATATCACTATAGATCTAGGGTCCAGCATCTTCTACCTGAAGAGCCGTCAGTTCAACTATAAGGTGTTCAATCCTTTTTTCAAACTCGTGTGTTCCAAGAACGGCTTTTACGCCAATTTGACACATTTGACGTTGGTCAACATTGATATATTCACCAGAGACGATGACCACAACCATGATCCCTTTAGAGATGGCGAGAGAGAAACTATCGATAATTTGTTGCACCACGTCTCGAAAATATCATCATTAACAATGGTAGTTAAACACACACCAACCATACGAATGTGTCGGAAATGTGGCACCAAGGAAGCTGATAAGATCAAATTAGAAGCATTGAGTTCAAGGGACTGGGAACTCGTGCTCAAACCGTTGATAAAGAATCACACCAAATGCAAGATTTACAATTCGGACTATAGGCTATTATTTGAAGTTACCTAAAAACTACTATAAAGACCAAAACTACCATAAGAATCGACAATTTCAATTTACTAGCCCCTAGTGAGTGTTAGTAGCTGCATTGTATATGTGTGGATCAACGTACCTTATCACTGGTTGAAAAAGAGCTTGGCTACTGAATCAAACATATTCTTGATATACTCCGAAGCCTTGGTTATCAAGCTCTTGTTATCCTCACCTTCAGAATCATACAAGGAGTCGTACTCGGAGTCCTCCACATCGTCAAAATCGTTATACGTACCACTGTTGTACCCTTTGATTCTTCCAAGTTTATCATACCCAATTCCCGACATATAGTCAATGATTACTTCCACTTTGTGTGTCCCTTGAAAGAGCTGGTTCTTATCATCGACAATTTGAAACTGACAAGTGAGTTCCTCGTCACTGAGGGGCACAAAGCTGCCATGTTGGACCTCCACCCCGTATTCAAGGAGATCATCTGCAACACTATTGGGAACACCATTTTCGACCTGGATGTTCTCGTAAGTCGAATCACAAAGTGGAACGGCAAACTTCTGGACTTTCTTCCTGTTTTGAATATCATTGGCATCGTCCTTCATTGCCTGGGACACATGGTAAAAGTCGATTTCTGCAATCGAGTCAAATTGCTGCTTTAGGGCAAAGTAGTCCGACAACAACTTCACATTTCCATTTTCATCTAGTTGCACCAACCCATAATTATTAGACTCCTGAGTGAACTCATAAACCAAACCTCCACTGAAGACGTCCACCATGTCGTTCGAGTAAAGGGTAGGCACCTCACCGAATTTCCTGGGTGTCACCTCATTGCAGCCATATCTAGAGTTGTTAGTACACCATTAAGGGTTTCCAAAAAAAGTACGTACTCGGAGAAGAATAAAGGCTTGGTGTATGAAGCGTAGTCATCCACTAGCGTGTTATACCCACTGGTGTAAAAGTTCTTTTCTCCACACCACTGGTAAGAATTGACCCCATAGAAATCCACCGATTCTGCTGGAGTGTCTTCCATGCACTCAAGGTACAGGGACATGGAAATTCTGAACTTCAAGTCATCAGCAGCAGAGTATCCTACGGGAACTGGCCGTGGAGCTTGAAACTCAATGTAGTTCTTGATATCTCGGACAATGGCTTTTATATACACCGCGGAGTTCTGGTTTGTGTTAGTATGGATATGACACCCACCAAGCAGCTACGTACCTTTGCTGAAGTGTCGTCATTGATGACTTCGTTGCCGGCAAAAAATCCAAGGGTGTTGTTGTAATAGGAAAACTGTTCCACCACCTTGAAGACATTTTCCAAGTACTCCACGTTGTAGGAATTCCACGGCTCGTACCGATTCAAGTGGTGGTTTGGAACAGGGGAATTGACGTCCAATACCAAGTAGATTCCGGCAGCTGCCAACATAGACATACACTTATCGTGATTTAGGTCGGCATTGACGGAATACACCCGAATTGTCTAGAACACGTTAGTTTCTAAGCTTGTATAGGTTTTCAACGAACATACATTAATTCCAAGATTCTGGAAAAGCACGATATCCCTGGCACATGTCGTTGGGTCTGATAATGGATCCCTGTGGTCCCCCACTCCTGAAGATCCTCCTGGCTGATAATCCACTCCTTTCATGTAGAACTGCCACAAGTTAGTAAAATGGTCAGGTTGCAAAGTTTTGTGCAACATACCGGTTCATTGGTGACAGTATCCACAAAATACCTTCCTTGGACTGTTAGTGGGTGAATGAACCCAAGCACAGCTTCCAAAAAGACAAATAATACTATCAAATACTTCATTAGAACTTTTGTGGTAAGTATAAAAGCTGCAATAAATTTTGGGTGCAAAAAATACAAATGAGAGTAGCGAAAATTATTTTGATATATTAAAAATACATATTATGAAGTAAAGGTATTAGATTTCAATGGTGGTGGAAACAGAAACCATACCAGCCCGCTGATTGGCCCAACTAACATACAAGGGGGAATAATCCACCAATTCTTTATATGCAGGCACAAGTGAGTTGTCAATACCCAACTCATTCCAGTAACAGTCAATGTCCACTTTCAAATTATTGGTCAGCTCCCCATCAAACTCATCAATAAGATTAGGTAACCACTGGAATGCCACATGGAAGGGCTTATCGGAATCAAGCTTGTTCAAAACAAGACTTTTGATCCCACTCAATTCCTTGTAAACGTAATTACCATTCTTGTCTTGAGAGAATCCTTCAGGAGTAGAAGTGGTAGCCAACGTGGTGGCATTTTTGGTATCATTCTTGTAAACGATGACGGTTTTCACGGGGAAGTCTTTTGTTTTGGCACTGTTGAAGTTGACAGAACAGATACTGCTACCATTAACGTTGATAGCAATCTCTCCACTCAATAATCCATAAGGATAATCCGTGGAGCTGGAATTCTTGAGGATATCAATTGACAAGTAATCGGAGAAGTCTTTTGCGCCTGGCACCAATTTAGGTTGGAACTTGGTCTTGTAAGCACAATTGATCATACCATCAACAGCATCGGTACACGAGACATCTTCTCCATCGAGCTTCACTGATGGCACGTCTTTCAAGATGTCCTCGAATCCTATGCCATATCTACCTAAGACGTGGACGTAGGAGTTAGATGCCGATTTAGTCAAATCAACGGTTTGAAGGAATCTCAATTTCATGGGGTTGGCAGTGTTGAAAGGACTGATAATAAAGAACAGCCCAGTATTGATGATGGTTCCAACAATAAGGATGTAGATAATGAATCTGTTGATTTTGAAAACGAAGGGGAGCACCGGCAACACACAGCAAATACTGATGTATTCGATCAAATTGAAGATGAGTGTTTCACTCTTGAACGACTCTTGCACGGACTTAGAAACACCGCTCAAGATCAACCATCCGTTATTGTAGATGATAAACATAGGAATTGGGGCAATGATCAAATACTGGATGAGCCAATCATAGCTGAAGGTTTTCTGGATCAATGACAAGTTTTTTCTAGCAGTATAGGAGTCGACTGAAATAAGAGACGAGTTGTCAGAAGCAGCACCATGTGGATGGTGGCCATCGGAAGCAGCCCCATACCCATCATTTTCAGTTACCAATAATGGCCGAGTCGAACCGGCTTCTAACAATTCATACTCTAAATCTCTTTTGGAGGCTTTGAAGCACCAGCCCAAAAGCCCAAAAATAGCACCAATGGACTGAATAGCAAACAACACCGTCAACAACCCCTCACCAGTATGATCATACCCGGGCCTATTACTGGCCAACCTCACAGTCGATACAATTAGCAAAACCCAGTATATGAAAGACACTTGTAAAATGACAATCAATTTTTCATCGTGCTGGATAACCTTGTAGTTTCTGAAAATGAAATTGATACCATTCAACACCAAGTAGTTGACGAACAAGAAGGTACTGGCCAAAGTAATCATCATATTTCCAGAATCAGAGTTGGGCAAAAACTCGAAAAACGTCCACAATACCTTATTAACAAAGTCGATAACCACAACGGAAATCACTAAAGATAATGGGACTTTAACAGAGTTGATGAACCCCACTCTCCAGTTTTGTTTGTAGCCGAAAATTATCAACAACAAGAACAGCGAAACAACCGGCACAATCACCAACAAGGCGACGTTCAATTTGACCAAGGTTGGCAATGAAATGATAAAAAACTGATTGAAAACAGTGACGTAAGAAGCAAACTGGGTTTTGACCGCCTCGTCTTCAAGATAAGGCCCATCGATATCAAGTTCCTTGGAACTGACCCCCACCACAAAGTCCAAAGCACTCGATAACATGTGCCAAACTGCCTTTTTGGAAGTGTGACGAATATCATCGTACTGAGTATGGTAGATGTCTCTGGGCTTATAAAAGGCAATATCGATTCCTCTCAATCCACCCTCCTTGTAGATCTTGTAGTCGGTCTCACTGTGAATAACCCGACTATTGAAAGCCTGTTGGAAGATGGACGAAGCGTAAGGGTACCTCACGCTGGAGTATTCCTTGGTAATACCATAGTCCGTTCCCCTGAAAAGAATGGCCTTGCCACCTTGTCCAGTACCTTCCAAATTGATGAAGAATTTCACATCCTTGGACCAGCGGTGGGCCAAGAATGCAGACGCTCCATACAATCCGAATTCCTCATGGTTATTGAAGTTGAAAATCAAGGTCCGAGATGGCTGGCTCACTTTGGTATAATATTTCAATATTCCAAACAACGAAGCAATTCCCACCCCATCATCGGTGACTCCGTAACTGGAGGGGACCGAGTCGTAGTGGGCACTCAACAACAATGCCGGCAATTCGGGGTTTGACCCGTTAATTCTCACCAAGAAGTTGTTACTCTCATGGTACGACACCACATTGTCTGAGGCAAATAAAATGGAATTGTTGGAAGTCAAGTCGTCGTCGTACTCAATATAAGGCAACTTGCCAATGGCCTTGATAGTGCTGTTCTTGATATAGTCGTGTACGTAGTTATTACCCCCCGAGCCGTACGGATGTTTAAACCGGCCAACGTTCTGCAATGCATCCCACGAGGAGTCCAAAATAGCCGCTTCAACAGCGTCGATGGGTAACAGGACCGAAAGCTCCAAACTGTTGTCGACATACGACAGCAAAAACACTGCCACAAACGTCACAAACACAAAGAATGAAAGCAGGGTCTTTCTGTAGCCAAACACGGCTCTAAAGGCTCTAACAAACACATTGGGAGTTTTAGCACGAGGGGCTTGTGCGCTCAAAAGAGACTGTTTTGGCGGTGCGGACGCTGAGATCACAGACGCCTCGGGCGCCTCATTGAACGTGTCTCCTTGTTCACTCATTTGTTAAACGATGGATAAGATGAAATTAAAGATATTCTTTTTTCTTATGCTAACATGAAATTGACCAGGGGCCTGGTGCGACATTGGGGCGCGCACGACCACACTTTATCGCACGACATCTTCTCAACGGTGAAAAATCAAAATCAGCAACTGTGACAGCAAATATATCAGACCATGAGTGAATTTGCCCCGTTAAAGAACGATTTGATCCTCAGAGCCGCCACAGGCGAGAAGGTGGAGAGGCCGCCCATCTGGATCATGAGACAGGCCGGAAGGTACTTGCCAGAATACCACGAAGCCAAAGGAAAACGTGATTTTTTTGAAACATGTAGAGACGCTGAAATTGCTAGTGAAATCACCATTCAACCTATTGACCATTTCAACGGGTTGATTGACGCTGCCATTATCTTCAGTGATATTTTGGTGATCCCCCAGGTGATGGGGTTTGAAATTGAAATGGTGGAAGGAAAAGGTCCTGTTTTCGTGGACCCATTAAGAACGCCTCAAGATTTGTCCCGAGTGAACTTCGAACCTAATGTTTTGGAAGGATTGGACTGGGCGTTCAAGGCCATCACGTTGACCCGGAAGAAATTGAACGGCCGTGTGCCGTTGTTGGGTTTTGTTGGGTCTCCATGGACGTTATTGGTATACATGGTGGAAGGACAAGGGTCCAAGATGTTCCGATTTGTGAAGCAGTGGATCTACGAGTACGCCGAGGAGTCCCACCGCTTGTTGCAGGCCATCACCGACTGCTGTGTGGAATTTTTGGCCCAACAAATCGTGGCCGGTGCTCAAATGGTGCAAGTATTTGATTCGTGGGCCGGAGAACTTGGCCCCAATGAGTTTAGAGAATTCTCGTTGCCATACTTGACCCAGATTGCCGAGAAGCTTCCCAAGAGATTGGTGGAATTGGGAGTTTCTGAAAAGATCCCTATGACTATCTTCGCTAAAGGTGCGTGGTATGCATTAGACGAATTATGTGATATTGGCTACGATGCCATTTCCTTGGACTGGTTGTACAAGCCGGAAGATGCCGTGAAAGTCGTCAATGGCCGTAGGATCACATTACAGGGAAATTTGGACCCTGGTACCATCTACGGTTCAGATGAGACCATCACTCAAAAAGTCGAGGCTATGATTAAAGGTTTTGGCGGAGGTAAACAGAACTATATCATCAACTTCGGTCACGGGACCCACCCGTTCATGAAGCCAGAAAAGGTGGAGCATTTCTTAAAGGAATGCCACCGTTTTGGCAGTATGTAAATAGAATAAACGTCATGGCGATAGACTCGAATATAACTATTTGATAAAGTGGTCTCGATACATAACGAACAGTTTGATAAAGGAGCCTGGATACGCAACGAGTAGTTCTGCTTCATCAATGGTGACTCACACCGAGGCCAAGGTCATTTTATCGACGAGTCATCGAGTCGTCACTTTAACTATATAAGCTCTCAATGCGATTTAAAGAGTCATTGAAATTTTCAAATCTAACCAACTATCATGAGTTCTTCAGTGATCCCCAAGAACCAGCTTTACGTTTACGAGCTAGACGAGGCGCTTATAGACACATTTGAGCTCGTGGAGTTCGACGAGCCAATTGAGAACACAGTTGACGGGCTGGTGCCTGTGAAAAGCGATATCAAAAAAGACGATGATTTCGCTAGATTCAACAAGTCCAGAGAAAACCAGGGGTTGCACAAGCTCACGGAGGAAGAGTTCAGCAGCAACATAGACCAGGGATCCGTGACCAGTATCTCCGGGTCCGAAACCGACTACAGCTCCGACGAAGACGATGGGGCAGAATTGTATGAGAGAATGGATGAGATCACAATGACAGAGATTCAGGACACTGATACGTCTGCTGAGGCACATTTGCGGTCCGGAACGCCCATGATATACTTCAGGTCCAGTAAGCTTGCCCCCGAGAAGAATTTGGGGGCTTTCAAGGTATTATTCAACCAGAAAGAACTCACAAGTCCCATAGCATCATTGAAGGCGTGGAATGGTGAAGCAAAGGGTAAATCAGCACTTATAATGTTGGGAGGAGGCCATTTTGCTGCGGCCATCATATCACATAAGCGAAAGAGCATGAAGGGCAATGTGGTGAACAAGAAGGTGCTGATTCAAGAGCAAGAGGTGGAGGTATTAAAGTCCAAGACGTTTCACAGATATACCACCAGAAGGAAACAGGGAGGGTCTCAGAGTGCCAATGACAATGCCAAAGGGAACGCCAAGTCGGTGGGGTCCACTATTCGTCGACAGATGGAACAACAGCTTATTGTGGAGATTAGAGAGTTGTTGGAGTCCTGGAAACTGGATTTGGACCAGTGCACGAATATCTACATAAAAGCCAATGGGTTCAATGGAAAAAAGACCCTTATGGGGTATGAGGGTGCTGCAATTGCCAGTGGAGACAAAAGGGTCCGGAACTTCCCGTTTTCTACTAAAAGAGCCACTGCTTCTGAGTTGAAAAGAGCGTGGACCCAATTGACGTATTTGACCATTACTGATAGCATCCAGCAAGATGAAAAGGAGAAGCAAAGGTTGATTCAACAGCAGCAAAACTTGATCAAGTCCCAGCAGCAGAAACAAACCGTTAAGAAAGAAGTTAGTGAGGCAGAAACCCATACGACTGAATTGGTTCAATTGTGTAAGAGACAAAAGGCTCCTTTGCTTATTAACTACTTGAAAAAGAACAACTTGGACACCACCTTTGAATTGAGTCCCTCCAGCCAATACAAGAACACTCCCACACTCCTCCATTACTGTTCCTCTCAAGGGTTGACGCATATTGTCCAGGTATTGTTGGTGAATTTGAAGGCAGATGCTACGGTAAAAAACCAGGCGGGGAGAGTTGCGGCGGAACTCAGTGCCAGCAAACAGACGAGACAAGCATTTCAGATATGTCGTTCGAAGCTAGGAGAGTCCCATTGCGACTGGGAGGCTGCTAAGGTTGGTCAACCCATGACCAGGGAAGAGGTGGAAAAGGAAGAGGCAGAAGCGGAGGCGATGGAGAATTTGTTGAAGGAACAGTTGTTAAAGGAACTGTTGGACCGGAAGACGGAAATGGAGTTGAAGACTCCAAGGTTTTCAAGCAAAGGCCAAGTTGGAGCCCCATCTTTGCTTTCTGATACTAGTGGATTGAGTGAAGAGCAAAAGACGAGACTTATGAGAGAGCAGAGGGCACGGGCTGCTGAGGCCAGAATGAAGCGGTTGGGCTAATGTCCTGTAGTCATTAGATAGCATTTCAGGTAGAGTATATATCTCACCTTTAGACGTGTATTTCACCTTTAGACGCTTATTTCTCCTTTAGACGTATGTTTCGCCTAGTCGTACGTTTCACCTTCAGGCCTGTGTTTTCAGGGACATTTCATCACTCCGGCAGAACTGCATCGTCAACATCTTCTACCTCACTGGCCGGGTTGGACACCTTCGTCAATACATAGCTGATGCTCAACAGCCCTTTGGATTTGTTGATGACGCTGTTGACTACTTCATCATCGCACTTTACCAGCCCATTCTCCGGGTCGTAGTGTTTATAGTCCGACAAGGCATTCTTTATGTTTGGCTTCGGCAGCTTCTCAATTTGACTATAGCTCAAAGCACTCATAACCCCAAGTGAATCGGCCTCATCATCACTACCATCGTCCAGAAGTACCGAACTTTGGCTGACGAACAACTGTGACATGCTGGAACCTGATCCTTCACATCCACACTCTAATAGATCATGGGTGTTGCAACTTGTTGTCCGATCGACAGTGAACAAATCTTTCAAATCGTCCATGTTGAACACATTCAGATTATTCTTGCCATCATCCAAGAACTTATCACTTAAATTATTCTTCATCAACTGTCTTTGAAATACCTTCTCGTCCAAACAGCCAGTGGTGAATAGCCGGTATATCACCACCGGCCTTGTTTGACCATCGCGATACACTCTAGACATGGCTTGGAGATCATTCGCTGGGTTCCAATCGTTGTCAAAAAGAATTAACCTTGAAGCTCCAATCAAGTCGATTCCAAATCCACCTGATTTTGAAGATAATAGGAAAACTGGATATTTGGGAAACTCAATGGTGTTGAACTTGTTGATAATAGACCCACGAGCGGAAGAAGTCGTAGACCCATCCAACCTTAACAGTTCGAACTGTAACTTTCTCATTATGGATTCAATGATGTCTAATGTCTTGGTGTAATTGGACACAATAACCACCTTCTCCTTTTTAAAGTTGATGATTTCAAGAAGTAACATGACCAAAACTTCGATTTTCCCACTGGAAATAGGCAATTCCTTGTTGAAATCAGGAATTAAAGACTTGAACATGGAATCTTCAGTTAACAAACTTGGAGAACCACATATCTTCTTGAATACATTGATTAAATTCAATACGTTCATCTTATCCACCAGGGAGAAAGAAATCTTGGAAAGCACCCTTTGGAATAATTCTAGTTGTAGACTGGTGGCCCGTACGAATAAGAGCACGTCAGTCTTGGAGTTTAGGTACTTGAACAAGATTTCATTGGTACGTCTGAGCATCATCTTTTTAGTTATGTCCGTCAAGTCTCTGCTGGCCTGCTTGCCGAGTCTAATGATCTCCTTATTGAAGCAATTAACATCCCGACTGCTTTCAATTGGCTTGATATAATTACGTTGGAATTTGCCGAAATTCCCTAGGATTCCCGGGTTGATGAAATTGATCAAGTTGAAGAACTCCGTCAAGTTGTTTTGTATAGGAGTACCAGTCAACAACACTTTCTTTTCAATATCCAAGTCGTTCAAAATCTTCAACGACTTATTGGCATTATTCTTGAGTTTGTGTCCTTCATCACACACCAAAAGATCAAAGTGGCAGTTTGCTATTTCAGCTTCCACTGTCAAGAGTCGTTCATAGCTCATGATCATAACCTGATGGACTTTTGACTTGTGGAAGTTCGTAAACACCTGGTTGTAACTAGAACTACCAGTGTTATTATCAATGACCAACACCCCCAATTGGTTCAAATTCAACCATTTCCTGAACTCCTTTTGCCAGTTGTTGATTAACGTGACCGGGCATATAATCAACACCTTATTCAACTCACAATTCTTTTGGGGGCTGGGACTCTGTTTCAAAAGAGTCCACAACAAGGTAATGGTCATCAACGTCTTTCCCAACCCCATTTCGTCGGCCAAAAGAACCCCGTTCCCTTCGAAGCTGTATCCCATTACCGCCTCATACATGAACAGTATGCCCTCTCTTTGGTGGGGTCTCAATACCTTGTTCAATTGAGGGTCCACTATCACATCAACATCGTGATCATGCACCTTCTTCAACACAAACGAGTCTTCATTCCTGGTGTAGAGCAGCTTCTTTTCCTTTGGTTTTGCAGCCGGCAACCGGTTCTTGAATTTCGGTACCTTATTGATGGTATTTATAGGTTTGGTTTCACACGGCACATTGGATACTGCATCCAATTGGCAATCTATTTCTATCTCATAAGACCCGATTTTGAACACCCCGTCGGTTTTGGTGACCTTGGTTATAGTTCTGTTATCGATTTTGGCGGTAACCGTGTCGCCACGGACTTCAATGGTTCCATCTCCATTCCATGTTTTGTTCTTTTTATTGGTGACTTTTCTCCATTGGACGAGATATTTAACCGAGTCTGGGCTCGACTGGGAGGTGGAAGCGGCTGATGACACGGTACGGGACACAGTGCTGCACTGTGAGCCCCTTGGCCTCGGGGGAGCTGCAGATTTCCGTGTTTGAGACGTGACAGTGGAATCTGTTTGTGAAGCGTCGCTTGAATCGGAGTCGGGTCTCTTTCGTTTGACGGGGCCCAACGACCCCGATGTTTCAGTACGTAAAGCAGTGGTGTTGGAAAGCCGGGGAGGCTTGAACGGAGCTCTGACACCGGAGGACAGTTTATACATAGAGTGTTTATTATTAAGACGCGGTGCGGCATCGCGTTGAGGTATATATGTGTGGTGTATGGTATGGAACATGATGGTGTCGTGTTTAGGTGTGGAAAACGGTGTAGCGGGGGATGTGATAATGTAGCGTGGGATATGATAATGTAGCGTGGGATGTGTGTACAATGGTGTATGGCAGTTGCTAGGTAGGCTGTGCTGATTGAAGTGATATATGTCATGGCGCAGCGGTCATTAGTGATTGAAGCACTGCCGTTGTGGTGGTGGTGTTCTAGTCATATGTGCTGTGATGGTTGCTGTGTATGGATGGGTCTGCTCGTGTTGCCGCCGTTAAGGTCCGCAAGAGTTTATCGACTTGCTCTTCAAGCTCTTCTCACAAGCTCTTCTAACGTTCCTCAACAGCAATCAACACACCTAGTCAAATCTCAACCGGGTGCCCACGTTGACGGGAATGAGGTTGTACACTCCATAACACACAAAAAGAACGAATGAACAGATGAATATATCTACAACACGTTAGTAAAGTACAGCCAAAATAAAATATCTGAACATACGCAACAAGACACTTTCCGTCTTGGTCAACATGTCGAAGGGAAGGTGGTGGTAGAGCGAACCGTAGGCTGATTTTGGAGATGTCATGTTGAAAGAATAGGTATGTTTTTTTATCTGTTGCGGTCTCATTTTCGAGTCTCCTATTTAGAACAATTGGTGTAAGGATGTGAAAAATTGAGAAGAGGTACAACTAGGAAACTAACGAAGTTACAGTTAACAAGTTAAACACTACATATCCAGGGCAGATGGCGGTACGACGAGATTTGGATAACATGAAGCAGTCTGTAATTTCCGGCGATATAAAAGGTGCCCAGTTGGTGATATGCTACAATGAAATCTACGATTATCTTAAAGACACCAGTTATGACAAAGCCAGGATTTACGATGTTCTTTCAGTGATATTGTTGAAACTCACAAAAGGTAGGCCAGATGTAACGGCTGTACCATTTTTGGAACTCAAAAATGCAATAGAAGCCGTTTCTGTGAATTTAGACCATTCCAACAAGTCCAACGTCAACATGAGTATTACCAACTATCTCAACAAGGCTACTGGGTACTTGAAGTGCCACGCCCAGGAGGCGGTGTTGGTAGAGTGGGTGGACTATTTGGTCGAGAATCACGTGAATTCCAAGGTGCAATGCAGTGTGCTAGAATTGTTGCTTAAAAGCGTGAAAACGAACACCAGCGACGTCTACTCCACACACAAGCCGCTCATACATGTGCTACTCAAAAACTTCAAGTCCGACGCCATGGCAAATTCCTCTAATAAAGTGCTTTTGGCCATTTTTAACAACTTGTACATATGTGATCCTGCACACTGGATCGACACTTGGGATTCCCTAGTGTACGGCTACTTGGTGGATGAAGCGTATTCAAAGAACCTCCAGATCTACTTTCTACCGGGAATGTTCAAGATTAGCCCATCGTGCCTACACCAGTTCGTCAAGAGACACTTCAAAGGCCAGTTACTTAGCATGGATGCAAAAACTGTGTTTCTTTTGATCAGTGTGTTGAAAATGGCCGTGGACATGGGCCAGGATGTATCTTTGGATGAGCACTCGTTTGATGCCAGTGTATTGCTTTCACATTCCCACATCGCAGTACGGTTGGGTGCTTTGGATTTATGGTGCTATTCTCCTAAGCCCTCCAGTGCTATCAGCCGTGAGAAGTTCGATAGGCTAGAAAAGGCATTGTACCTGATAGTAATAGACTTAAACTCCGTCGAGTGTCGAAGAAGCTTCACCAATACCATGTGTCTGTTTTTCTCCCGAATGAAGGACTCTTCTTATAACATAGCCAAAAAGAATGGAGACACCAGCCAGTATACTGCATTCACAGACAGGCTCTTGCACTTTTTGCACTCCAATATGCTCCCTGACACTACCTACCACCAGACCCTTGTTTCCTTGCAATTGTTGCAAAAGCTTATCGACTTGGATCTTGACGGATGCCATTTCGTAGATAACAAGAACAACAAGCTGAAGTTTCCATTTCTGGTGCCGATTTTCACCAATACCTTGTGTAGCAGCTTGTTGGATAATATCCACCACAACTTTGAGGATATCAGGCTATTGAGTGCCGATATAATGATGAGGTGTCCTCACTACGTGGACTCGTTTGATGATTCTAGCCTGCCGTATTGCATAGAAAACGTTTTGCCGTTGTGTTTCAGCTTGAAGTCCCGAATCAGCGAAGGTGCTGCTAAGCACATTGAAGTGGTTGCAAGACTAAAGCACCAGCACGGCCAAGCCTTAGGTCCTATATGGGAGAAATTGTCCAGTATTTTAGCAGTTGACTTTGAAATCTCATTGCCTACCAGTTCTCGAGTACATGGCATTGTGACGGCATTGAAGTTGATGGTTGAAGCTTTGCCATTGTCGTATTTCCAGAAAGACCCCAGTTATTGGAGCAGATACTTCAAACATGTGTTTCAAGCAGACACTCTTATTTGGCAGCAGCTCGTGCTTTACTTGAAACAAAAACTGGTAAACGATGCTTCCTATAACGTCCAGCTTGTCACTAATTTCTGCTGGAGGTATATCAAGGATTCCACCGAATTGGCCACAGCCGTGTTCAAAATCGTCAACAAGATAGATCCCAATTTACTCAGTCCCATTGATCTCAAACTGTACATAACGATGCTCACGACTTGTCTACCAGATATTGATCATAAAGGTGCTATTTCCTCAGTGTACCCGTCGTTGATTGACCTTATTTGCTTATGCTATGAGGTGCCAGACTTTGCCCTGTTTCCTCGGGAATTATTGCACGATTGTCTTGCATTGGTAGAGAACAAGTCCCAGTTGATCAGCAGAAGAAGTGGGGCATTCCCTGTGCTTGTAACTGCCGTCTTGTCCGGTGATCAAAGAGTCAACGGGAAATGCCCTGAATCAATAAGTGTTACATTTCGCCGCTTGTTGAAACTCACAACTGCTAAAGTCACACACGAACAACACAAGCACGATCTTCCCCAAGTGAATGCCATGAACTGCATCCGAAGCATTATCAATGACAGCTCTTTGGCTCTTTCTTGTGCGGGCTTTCTTCCCGACACATTGTTGGTGTGCTTATCGAACTTCAACTCTACCAACTGGTCCATCAGAAACTGCGCTTTGATGCTCTTCACCAGTGTGAAGAACAAGATGTTCCCTCACTCCAAGCTTTTATCCTCGGTGTTCTTGAAAGATGATTCCTTCAGAGATTTGTTGTTGGGATACCTCGATTCAAATAACCTTGAAATAGCGTTTCCCATCTTGGCAATGCTATCTAGTGTCAACTTTATCAATGATGACGCTAACTTGCGAAAGTTCAAGACAGTGTTGTTGAACTTATTGGCTAGTACCAGTTGGAAAATAAGAGAAATGACGGCCCGGACCCTAGCAGAAATGGTCCCCGCTTCGAAACACGCAGAGGAAGTGGACCTCCTCGTAAAACTGTTGGTCAACACTGGTGGGAACAGAAACTTTGAACATGGGTGTTTCTTGACCATCCACGAGATTGTGAAGCAAAAGCATGTCACAGATGTACACGTTATAGCTCCATTGGCAGACCATTTGAGGTGGTCTACTTTGAAACTGTATGTGCAGATAATACGGTATTTTGATGTTCCAGAGACTATCAATATGAGATTGACGATGATAATGCTGCAGAATATGGCATGTGAGTTCAATGGGTTGAAAAAGCTAGCGTTGAACGAGTTGCTCAGCTACTTGCTTGAGAAAGACGGCGCCGAAGATTTGATTGAGTTGGCAATTGACGTCAACTTTGACTTCTCCATGATTGTTTTGGATCACATCCTTTTGAACACACCAGAAATAGACATGGGTATTATTTGGAAGTTGTTGGAAACTAAAAACTTGGACGAATGCATTGTGGTTAAAGCTTTGGATTGTGTCTTGAAGTATCCCCGTTCAAAATGCAAAACCGAGTGTCTCATCCAAATTGCTAGCAAAGGAAGTGCAGAATGCAGAACAAAAGCCATGCAGGTGCTCTCCGAGTTTCTGAGCGCCAAGTCAAAGGAGTATACGGCTTATATTTTGAACCAGTCGGACAATGACTCTGACATAGTAAGAGCTAATTGCTTACACAGTATTGTGGCTTTTACTAAAAACCTGTCACTCTATGACGAGACATACCTAAAGTACCTCTTCGAATTGTTGAGGTACACTACCGATGAAGACGAGGATATTAGAGTACATGCCGTGTCCCAATTATGCAAGAGTGTGGGTATTCCGTGTACTCCCGCTTATGACTGCTTTCCACACTTCAAAAAGTTTGTGGTGACGAACTTCGACCAGAAGGTATTCGAATCTTGTGCAGTGGACGCCATAGTGTCGTATTCGCCTTCCATAGCCTCCAAACTCGAAGCTTATATGGAAGATACCTCAAACCAAAATGAAAGGTTTGTGAATGAAATTACCAACCCATATAGAGCTGATGCGGTAATTTTGAAGGGTTTCACGGGATTCTTCGGCCACAACATGCACACCGATGCAAAGGAACAGTTGGAAGTGCATATTTCCAAAGAATTGAACCATCTTCTGGTGGCATTCAAACAAGCAACACAAGTCCCTGGATTTGCATGGAATGAGCTTCTTTTCAGCGCCGTTTCCCATGGCCTTGTTTTGGACGAATGTGCCAAATACTTACACCTCAAGGTTACTACCCCACCCGATTTTGTATCACTATTCCTGTCAGTTTCTTCAAAATTATCCCATGTATAAACAATCAATATTTTGCACCCATCAGTCACGTGCCAAATTGGCAGTATATAAATTATCCTGAGGCTGCTGGGAAAAATTTTCTTTTATTACCTCTTTTTCTTTCAGAGTATCTCTAAATGATACCAGTCAATGTTATTCCAGACCACTTAGTTTCCAAAGTCAATGGACTTGGTTAAGCACGAACGCTGATGAACAATTTTACAACTACGAATTTCTTCACCTGAACCTTCATGTGGAAACAACAAAATTTCAGAGCTTTTTAACACTGAGTTCTTGTTTAACCAAGTTGATTTTTGAAATTAAGTGACCTGGAATGCCAGACTGTGGTACATGTGAAGTGACTGCCGTGACTGTGGTACACTGTGTTGTGCTGTGATCGCCGTTACTGCGACCCCTGTAATGCCAGTAATATACTCTACCATCTCATCTCAATGAGATGCGAATTTCTAATAATCAAATGTCTGATGTACAAGTGCCCACACTATGTTCCAAATGCCTCACGGCAGAGGAGAGTTTACGCATGATTAAACAGCCTGACGGTGAAACGTGCAAGATGTGCACCAGACCGTTTACTGTGTTTCGATGGCAAGGCAAAACCGGGGCTAAACGATCCAGTAAAACAATCATCTGTCAAACATGCGCCAGAGCCCGAAATTGCTGTCAACTGTGCATGTTGGATGTGGATTTCTTGATCCCTCTAGAGATTCGGGACACTGCATTGAAGATGGCCAACCTTGAGCATCTTATACAGGCTCCCAGTGGGTCTAGAAATAGTGAAGTTAAGGCGATTATTGCTGATAAACAACAGTCTAAACAAGCGGCACAAGAAATAGATACCATTCAAAGTAACCGCAAGGCCCGCGACATCCTTCAAAAGCTAGCGGCCAGCGTTAACCAGAAAGCAATAACAGCTCCTGCACTGGCTTTGTCAAAGCCCAAAGAATCGGATACTATTCCCAATAATGTAGCCAAAATCATCCAGCAACTCCCATTCAACGGCACGCTAAACACCCCAGCCAACCAAGTGACGTCATTCTTTGTGTTTGGCATCCCACAGGAACTTCCCCAGTACGTGATATCCGACTATTTCCAGCAGTTTGGCAAGTTGAAGACGGTGTCTATCGTGCATAGAGCCAAGTGTGGATTTGTGTCGTTTGCAACCCGAAAAGCGGCAGAAAATCTAGCCACTGCCGTGCTGGAAAACGGAGCCAATCCCAACAAGTCTACAGCCGGCATGGTGGTGCTTAATGGGAGCACGCCCGTTAGAGTTGTGTGGAGTGAGATCAAGCAAATTGGCATGTCAGCACCAGAGCACCAAAAAATTGCACTTGTGGTGGATAAAGTGATGCAGCAGTTGGCAGAGAAGGACCGAAAACATGCCGAAAAGGACCGGAAGCACACAGACAAGCTGACCAGACCAAAACGGAAATCAATCAAGTCTGGTTCAAGTTCAAATTCAAGCTCCGGTTGTTCTTCTAAAAAGCCCAAGTATACCGCTGCCCAGCCCGACTTTGAACTCTAGTTCAAGGCCTGGTAGACGCTCCACAAAAGACGACACGTGCTGTCCATTTCCAGGCGCAAACGGTTGCAAATCGACCCTGCCATAGCGGACTCGTTTCCTGCATATAACCACACTTAAATAGCGATGCGAAACAAAATGTAAATACGTAAATCAGGAGTTTGACAACTAAAACTCATACCACTAAAACTCACCATGGATTATGAGAATATAGTGGTGCTTAAGGTATTCTTCCTGTTGCTTCCAGTATTTCTAGCTGTGTTTCGGCTAATGGTCGTGTTGCCTTCCACAAATACACCCATCATAAATAAAGACAAAGGTGAGGCATTGTCGTCTCTGGCATTGGGGTCTAGTGTGATGATTCTCTTGGGCTCTGGGGGCCACACGGGAGAAATGATGAAGCTCGTGGGCGGCATGGACTTGTCGGCATTAAACAGGACATGGGTGATCTCGTCAAATGACACCACGTCCATTCTAAAGTGCCAGGACTACGAATCGAGTATATCTTCTAAATACACCCCACAATTCGTTACATTGCATCGGGCCCGGTCTGTGGGAGAGCCCATGCTTTCGTCAGTTAAAAACACCATACTATCGTTTGTGGATACGATGCAGAAAGTGTGGAATTTACCGCAATTGCCATCGGTACTATTAATGAATGGTCCTGGCACCTGTGTGCCGGTTGCGTACTTTTTATTTGCATTGAAGTACTTTGGCGTGTGTAGCACTCGGATAGTGTATGTGGAGAGTCTTGCGAGGGTACACGACTTGAGTTTGACCGGGAAGTTGGTACTTCCTATTGCTGATCGGGTAGTGGTGCAGTGGCCATCGCTTGCACGGCGGTACAAACGGGCAGAGTATTATGGGATCTTGGTGTAGATACGGTTATAATATGTACTGTTGGAGTATAAATTTACCGTATCTAAACAGACCTAGAAGTTTCTTTGGGTATGCCTTGAACACATATGTGCCTGTGATTTGCTCTTACAGACAGTCGAAAGCCCAATAGTATCTCCTGAGGAAGGAAAGACTTACATGGATGGGTGGTGTCTTGTTAAGAGGTTGAATACCTGGACGTGACTGTTTCTCTGTAACTACAATATGACCGTTTGTCTGTTACTAGAATATGACCACTTGTCTGTAACGAGAATTATTAATTGTTTAGAAAACACTAAGGAAACGACCTTCATCATGTTGAGGTCGAAGGGTTATACACGAAGTGGCTGGTTTTCAATTCCAAACAGTGAAACAGTAAAACAGTAAAACATTAAATTAAAACAATAAACAATAAACAATAAACAATAAAACAATAAAACATTTGGTTTGGTCTCTTTGATGTCCAGTCAAAGAGACTCAGTCCTTTTCCAATCAGCACAAGATAAGTCCCAACTTATCTTGGCTATTTTAGTTACCCCTTCTTCTTTTCCTTTTCCCCTTAAGTCTTTTTCTTCTTCGTACCCCGTTCCAAATAAAGTCAAGCAGTCATTCAGTTTCTGTAGCGTCATTGGCCAGTCATCTAATTTCTTAAGCCTTAATTTTGTTCAACCGGTCAAGCTCTTTCCGCCTTTCCCATCTGT
>JAKTSQ010000035.1:0-101450 GCA_030580295.1 Yamadazyma sp. yHKS699 | reverse complement strand
ATAATCCTACTATTCACAATTCTATATCAATATTCGAAATCAAAATGGTCTCTATTAAATCAGTTATCTTGTTAAGTCTTACCTCCATCGTCGCAGCCGCTCCTGCTCCCACCACCACCAACTGGGCTACTTTCCCACAGGTTCCAAAGACTGCCTCTGTCAATGGATTTGCCGACCCAATGGAGACTTCTGGTATGCCTGCCTGTGCCCACTATTGTGTTGCTTTAGATACCGGTATTACTCCTTGCCCATACTGGGACACTGGTTGCTTGTGTTCCATGCCTAATTGGTCTGGTGAAGTCGCCGACTGTGTTGCTCAAGCTTGTTCGGATACTGATGTTCAGAGCTTTACTTCTGTGGCCACTGGGGTCTGTTCTAAGGTTGGTGTCGCCAGTCCATACTGGATTATCCCAGCTACTGCTTCCGCTTCTTTGGCTTCTGCAGCAGCTGCTACTGCAACCAAGTAAGTGACTTTGCTTACCTCGTTTATATAGATTGTGTTTCAATAATGCCAGATATGAATTAATACTAATACGCTAGACGGAGTAACAACATGAACGAAAATTTAGGTCCAAATATGGCTAGCAATGCTTCCAGTGTATCAAAGGTGGCAGTTGGTGCAACGAGAATGGATTCTGAAGTCAACTTTTTTGACGAACAAATATCTCTGAAACTGGCGTACTACAATAAGATAATCACACAAAATAGCGGTGACGTTATGTGGAACAATCTTGGGAATCACGTTGCATTTCTTGGTGATGGTGTTTGTCTTGTTGTGCTCAACAGTAAGCATGAAAATTTCATGAGCCCTGTCTTACGACAAAGATCTGTTCTGACCATCGTTTCGGTATACCAAACTCGCTAACTCAGTTGTGCCCCCACAGTCAAATGAATTATGGTGAACACCAAGGTATCTAAGTCATTCAAAGTATCAAGCGTACTGGTGAAGTCCACTGCAGTTGTTACAACTCGGTTGCAAAACCACAGAGGTCTATACCACCTCCCTCACATTAACAAAACCACACAATGGTGGTAAACCAGCTGCCCCATTCGGAGTTGCTCTGGCTTTAATGGGATTGGTGTTTTAAGTATTCCGGTATCGTTTTTCGTTGAAAGCACATCTATCTCAAGCTCTAGGGGCTTACCCATACTCCCATACTCCAGACGCATACCAGACGCCAAGGAGAAAATATACGATGCACGAACTAAAAAGACGTCTGGGGCTTCTCTGGAGTCTCGTAAATGACTTGGAAAATGTGTATTCACCAATGATGATGTGACGCCTCAAGTCTAACAAAAGTTTACCTGATTGGGAGCTCCTTAATGTTCGATATAGTATCAGTAGGAAGCAGGTCGTATGAGCTTGTAACCAATTCTGTTGACAAGCCACATTGCGTATTGCGGATGATTGAAAAGAAACTAGGATTGGGAATCGTAGGCATTTGAAGACTTCTATCACAATGATCAGTTGTAGTTCTAGTACCCTCTATAATTATGAGCAAAATGCAAAGTGATATATCAAACAAGAATACGGAACAAAAGCGTCCAGAAACGTTGTCGATCTTTAGACTCACACAGATCTCAGGGAGAACTAACCAACCGGGCTTACCCCTTCAATGCTCATCACCGTTTCGTCATCAAAAACAATCAGACCTTTATAGAAGCCTATAGACTTTTGCGCTGGGACTTCATTTGGTTCCTAGGAAATCTGAGACAAACCATCCTTGATTACCGTAAAAGCACTTGCGGAGAAAAGGGCCTCTGTGCTCCATTGACCGTTTTTAATTACAAATCATGATAAGGAATTCTGCACTACAAAACTGTAAAGACTATTAAGGTATGGTCAATATTTCTGGGTAAGCTCCACGTGAGTCTCCCCATGTTAGCAACAGGATGTTAGAAGTTCATAATTACACAATGCTTGGTAGGCGTATGAGTCAATTGTGGTATCGTAAACCCTGACACGGAGTTCCGTTGTGCTCCCAACTCTTTGCGAAGCGGTTGTTTACGAAGACATTGTTTTCCAGCTAGGTATGATAGCAAGGGGATGCAATAAAAAATCATTGTAGCTTTCAATTGTGCTTGCTCTTTACAGTTGGTTGTCCCGTATGGGTAGTAGTCTACTGCCGCAATTAGAAAATGGTTTTCAAGACAACCCGGAAACTCAATGACTATTCCTGAGAGACTGGAGAAGACAATGGCATTCCACATACTTCAACCAGTTTTTTCAGAAAATAATGCTGTATTTCGACTGTAATCAAAGTCATGGACTGGTTCATCTGGCTACTTCCAAGTCAATCGATATTAAACACCGGCAAAGAATCCTTTTACTCTTATTAGGAAAAGAACCCCCAGTATCAGTGACTCGGTCCCCAGAGATCGTAATTGCATTTGGGACTGCAGAAAAACGCCATCCCAAGATAGCCAAAGGCTTTTAACACAAAAAGGGAAGAAAAATAAACGGAAATAGCAATCACCGGTCATAGCACCTGTTTTGGAAACTCCAAGTTCAAAATTAGAATGGCATTAGTGAGAACAATGCAGATCCTAAATTAAACAATAGTATGCTCCTGTTGTTGTACACTCCCACTAACGCTTGAAAACAGCTAACACTACCAACAGAACTCTTGAACGGGGGAATCAAATGTCTATTATCTCATTGTTCAGCAGATACCACAACATGGGAGACTCCTCCATACTAGTGGGATTTAGCACGAAAGCGAAATTGCCTCACTTATAATGGCTAAGTTTTGCGCCACTAATCTCATGAAAGTATGCTGAGGGCGTATATGCACCCATTCGAATTTTGATGGGCGGCTCGGAACCGTTAATTCTCTTGCCACTGTAGACAGTGATTGGTTTTGTCCTCTGCTTTGAACACCAGAGCGTAAACAAGGCATCATCAAGTTTCCATGAAGCAAAATTATTGAGCTTGTTTGTGAGTAATTCAATCAGCTCAGCATAATCAATAGAGGAATGTGATTTGTGAATTCTCTGGAGTGGTGCTTCCTGACCAATGTAGTGATGCTCATGAATGCTACAGTAAAACCAAGTCAATCCAGAACTTAAAGGCGTTGCCAGACAAGCAGTGTAGACAATTATCTTAAGGTCTTGTCTTGATAAAAGAATTTACGGATTGAAAATCTCCATTGTTTTATCAAAAGACCCAATTCTTACCGTAATTCGACGCTTCCAGGTCTTACCAGCCTTTTGAATAAAAGTGGATAGACCCATGGCTGAAACTCCTGCACATTGATCAGTCAATATTACGAAATAGCCCACACAATTTCATGTTTAGTTCTTCTTCAGGCAATTCATTGTCTGCTTTTAATTCACAAGCCCTAGCCAAATGCATTTTACCATCCACTTGAATCAAAAGCAATAAACTTGGGTTGGAACACCTACACACCGAAAGTTAATCTTCATCCAATATCTCCGTTCATTTCATGTTTAGTTCAAATTGAGGTAATTCGTTTTCTGTTTTTGGTTCACAAAACCTCCCCAAATGCATCCCCTTACCCCGTTGATTCAAACGGGACAACGCTTGGGTCGGAACTCCTATTCATGAAATAACTCCAATTCATTTCATGCTTAGTTCTGATTGGGGTAATTCGTTTTCTGCTTTTGGCTCACCAGTCCTTTACGAATGCATCATACCACCCATCTGAACAAGGCTCTGTTAATATTGGGTTGGCACTCCTGTACATCGATCATTTACCATTACGAAGTAGCCCTCATAATTTCATGTTTAGTTCCACTTCAGGCAATTCATTGTCTGCTTTTAATTCACAAGCCCTAGCCAAATGCATTTTACCATCCACTTGAATCAAAAGCAATAAACTTGGGTTGGAACACCTACACACCGAAAGTTAATCTTCATCCAATATCTCCGTTCATTTCATGTTTAGTTCAAATTGAGGTAATTCGTTTTCTGCTTTTGGTTCACAAGCTATCTTCAAATGCAGCTCACCACCCAGTCGAGCAAAACTTTATGATTGTCGGATTGAAACCGGCGTACATGGGCTGTAACCTTAGTAAATAACCTTTACTTGTTTCATTCTTAGATCTAAGTCGGGTAATTTGCTCTCTAGTTTTGGTAACAGGTCATTCCTAGACATACCAACTTACGAGACTCTTGCCCACTTGGGTAAGTATATCGCTTCCTTTGGGTTAAGTGTTCGTAATGTGCTGGCATGATTGTGGGTGCCCCAGAAGAGAGAAGAAAGACACAATTTAAAAGGCTGTCCTTATCCGTAAAGTAGCAAAAACTTCAAGATGAGATTATCCAAATTGGCCGTCTTGGGACTCTTTGGGTCCACAATTGCCGTTGAATGTGCACCCAGAAACCTTCAGCCTGGTTTCCAAGTTCAGCACAAAAATATCGGGATAGACCATGACGCTACAACATATGAAGCTGTCGATGCAGTCAACTCTGCAGCAGTATTGGGAACAACATACGGTTACACTGACATTAACGTCAACAACAACACCCACTATGGCAGTCTTACAGTCGATTACTTCGGAAGCACAGAGACAAGGAATGGTCTCGGCTACGTTTTCACTGGTTACTTCTATGCTGAGCTGTCTGGAAATTATGATTTCACGATAACTGCTGATGATGCTCTTGATGTTTCATTTGGTGACGCTTTCGGATGTTGCGCAGATCCTGGGACAACGATTCCACAACATGACTTGTATACAAATTATGCTGATAAACATCCTGGTACTTCAGAGAAAACATTCACCCTCACAGCTGGCGTATACTATCCCATGAAAGTTGTGTACTGGAATTTCGAACAGTTGATACTCATTAACTTGACATATATCGACCCCAGTGGAACCTTTCATTCAACATTCGATAATGTCTACTATTCCCTCGATTATACGGAAGATTGCCCTTATGTCCCACCTATATTCACCACTGTCACCGGTTCTGTTCCAGGCACGATGACCAGCTATCCACCACCAGGATCAAGTGGTACGCCAGTTGTCATCATCACTACCACCCCAGTCGAGCCATCAACGACTACTGTCACTGGTTCTGTTCCAGGTACAACTACTAGCTACCCACCATCTGGTTCCAGTGGCGTTCCCGTTGTCATCATCACGACTCCAGTCGAGCCATCAACGACTACTGTCACTGGTTCTGTTCCAGGTACAACTACTAGCTACCCACCATCTGGTTCCAGTGGCGTTCCCGTTGTCATCATCACGACTCCAGTCGAGCCATCAACGACTACTGTCACTGGTTCTGTTCCAGGTACAACTACTAGCTACCCACCATCTGGTTCCAGTGGCGTTCCCGTTGTCATCATCACGACTCCAGTCGAGCCATCAACGACTACTGTCACTGGTTCTGTTCCAGGTACAACTACTAGCTACCCACCATCTGGTTCCAGTGGAGTCCCTGTTGTCATCATCACTACTACTCCACAACACACTTCCACGAGCTCCGTCCCAGGTCCTGTTCCAGGCACTACTACTAGTTACCCCTCTGGGGGTGGTGATCCAGTTGTGATTATCACAACTCCAGTTGAACCCTCAACTACTACTGTTCCAGGTCCAGTTCCTGGCACTTACACCAGCTATCCATCTGGCGGTGGGGAACCTGTTGTATACATCACTACCCCAGTCAAAACTTTGACTTCCATCGTTACTGGTCCTGTTCCAGGTATGTACACCAGTTACTCGAATTCAAGTGGTACACCAGTTGTGTACATCACCACCACACCCCCTTCTCCTGTGGGACTCTCGACTTTCACAAAAGTTTCGACATTCACCGCAGTTATTACAACTTGCGATGACGCGTGCTATGAAACCACTGAGGTCTATACCACTTCGCTTACCTTAACTGAAGCAGTCAATGGTGGTAGCCCTAACCCAACCGGAGACGCCCAACCTGCTGTATCGACCAGCGGTGCTGGTACACTCAACCCAGATAGTTCTTCTGGAGACTTCCAGCCCGCAGGACCTGCTGATAACACCGTTTCAGCTAGCGGAAGCGTTCCATCTTTGTCAGTTGCAACCTTTGAAGCAGCCGCCGGTCTCAAACAAACACCCTCATTTGGAGTTGTTCTTGCTTTGATGGGATTCTTTTTCTAAGAGATTATCCAACTTTTTATTTCGTTGACAGCATATCTGTCTTGACTTTCAGGGAGCTTGCCTTCATTTGTTCTGAATCCAGGCCGTTTTATTTCTTCCATTGTGGTTCTTTTAATAAAATGATTTCTAGTATCGCGACTCTAAAGTACAGGTGGCATTTTTAAGATAGTATTTACGACTGTTAATTCCATCTCAATTATAATGAAAGTAGAAGTGCTTCCCTTCCTACTTCAAAAGCTTCAAGAATGAGTTCAGACCACAGATCGGGATTTTCTGCTCCTGAATGAGTCTGCATTGCAACATCAATGTAGGGGCCATTCTTGGTGAATCAGCTTTTTTGCAGCCGTGGCCATAACGTCCAGGAAGTGCCAATGAAAGACCTTCATGACGAGTGTTTTGTATAAACCTCTCAGAGGCTTTAGAATAGACCCAAAACACCGGAGTTTACCAGGAAACTCCTTGAACGAAGTCTGATACAGGATATTGTACAGAAGTTCAATAGGGAACAGTTAAGGGAGCTAGTACTCTTAAGGGTATGTATGAAAGTAGTGTTTACTATGAACAGTATAACATCTCATCTCCCTCGCTTGCCTCTTGATCAACCGGTTTATTCAACGCAACTGCCAAATTTTTTAACGAACAAAAGGCTCTTTACGAAAGTTAGCTTTCTGTCATTGGATCGTAAGTATTTGGCCACAATACCATTATTCCTAACCCCGATCATTCCCATTCCTATAACACGGTAAAGTACACTCGAGTCACACCACAAGCTCAATGGTTTTGTTGTTATAATCGGCAGTGACGAAAGCACTCTTTGTCTTTTCTGGTCTTGGAGGTTGTATTGAAGTTGCCCCTGGGTAAACATTGAAGCTCTTACACTGACTCACGTTCAAGTAGTTCGAAGAAGAAACTCGTTGAAGAATTAATACCTGTTGCAATAACAGCTCGTGAAGCCTTCCAGCGGTGCCTTCTCCTCGGTGTACCCCACGAAGTTGAGTCTTTCCATATTTACCGTTGGTGGCCTGTAAAGTATGTGGTGCTGTATGGTAAGCTTAACACCGGCCTGACGGATAATCGAGACATAGTGGCAGAAAATGGTCCCTTCCTTAGGTGAAAGCGAGTTTCCGAATCAAATTCCCTGTTTGTGTTCCCACCTAGTGACCACAAGTCTTGGCCTGAATGTTCCTTGTGCCTTTACTTAATGCAAGCTTTAACAATATGATCGTTGCCTTGAGGATAATGTCAAGGCTTTCGATTTTGTCTCTCAAAAAAGTCATCGAGACCAGACGGTTTTGGTTCCCAAGTAAAGGGAGTAAAGTCTGGATCGGTATTCATGATGACGCGTTCATCGTTCAACACTACAAACTTTGTCAAAGCCCGTTGAAGGTCCTGTCAGTGAAGCCTGAAGTACCTGGAGACGATCTTCGAGTATCCAAGGTGAGCGTGATTGAAGAGCGTTCTGAACCTCTCAATGGAAGAAGAGGTGCCACCAATGAGCACAAAACAGTTTTTACAAAGCACTAACACGAGCAAGGGCCGGGGCTGTCGTATGATTTCTTTTTCATGACTAAAGTCAACATGACTCTTCAATATCAATAGCAGCCTGGTCAAAAATAGATTGGCTTGCATCATGAGAAAGCTCAAAGAGTCATATGTCTCGGAGCCTACTTCGGTGTCGCTGTTTATTGACGGAACCTCCACGAAAGAATAATACAACGACAATTGATTCTATTCATCAAAGGAGAAAGGTTAGCTTTATGATTTTAATTTACACCTTTACCGTTGGGAGTTTCCTGGACGGGTTGGGCACTCCCAGAACTGTTTCCCATAAGTAAGGCCCAATTGCCCATGTTGTAACATTGTGAATGGAGAAATACCGAAAAGGAACAGCAATCACGTTGAAAAAAGAATTGAACGAATTGGATAAATTGAAAACGAAACACACCGAAATAATACATGATGTACCTAATACCAGAAGATAAACAAGAAACCTTAAAGCTGTTTGAACATTAAAACACATAAACTCATAATAAAAAACAACACCATTTACCCGGGATATTTAGACATTACGTGGATGATACAGTTACATAAAAAGAAACAAAAACATAAACATAAACAAAATGCAGCCAGAGATATTAGCATGTAACACGAAATAGTGAGTGTTGCATACCTTATTGAGCTAGCCAACCGGCCCATTCAAGCTAAATATTCTATCAGCTAGAAGGTTGGCTAGGCCGGCTTTTGTAAGCATTGATTATACTTGCTTGGAAGAGGAAAAACCAAAGTTTAGATTCCAATTGACTAATTAAACCAAAAACACTTCGAAGACATTCATGGCACCTCATTGACAAAATAGCCAGAGGGTTATATAGTGTGTGGCAACACAACTTTTAGCTCGTACTTTTCATAACCATTCCGTTCTCCATAAGTACATCTGCCCCGATTACTGCCTCGGTGTCATATAGCCCTCCTTTTGATTATCCGTGATGACCGCTTGCATATAAAGTTTCACATGTAACCTCCTGAAATTGAACTTCACGTAGTCTATTTCTCGTTACAGGAAAACTCTCACCTGTTATAGAATTCCAGGCTCAACTAATTGCAGCAAAAAGAAATGTTATTTTGCAACTTTTGCAACAATGAATTTTAGTAAAGCTTAATTCTCATTCTAGCAGTTCAGCGTCTCAATTTGGTCATAAGCATACTTGGCTTCCTAAAGCGGATCTTCTTGTCAAGAATAGATGATATCACTTCGACAGGTTTGACTATGGTCATTTATTGGTCCGCTTTCTTCCAAAAATCTAATCAGTGATGCTTTTTACTCCCATCCAACCATTTTCTCAACATAGTCCAAGATACGGTAAAATTAACGGTGGAATACACGCGCTCGTGACCATACAAATAATATTGGCAAACACGAAGTGGGTAATATACACACCCACTACAGTTAACAATAGGACTCCAGAGCGCAAAAAAAAACAAGGGATAGATGGACTAGAATATTGAGTTACAATTTAATACACCCGGCGTTGATATTAACTTGAATATTTTATATGTTGCGCAGATTACTAGCCCAAACCAATAGATAGGTGTACCTAATGGTCTGAATGCGGCGACACAATGTGAACGATTGAAAGCTTGACCCAGTGTAGATTATAAATATACTTAGCAGGTATACCCAACATACGAATTAGGTAAGAGGCACCCAAATCGGTATACTTGGTGTGATTGTGTGAAATTGGTGAGGTCCTGTGAATGAAGGCCCTATCTAGGAAGTAGCAAGCGAGATAGCATGGGCTTATCATCTCTTTAGTCACGACACGTGACTCCTTTAAGGATTCTAATGAAGAATCTCGTCGAGAAGAAAAATATGGTACATCTTCTAGTAGGTACAACTTTTTAGAAGCTAACAGGAACTCACTCATATTCATGGGTGTGGTGCTCTGTAGGTAGTTTAACAACCGAAACTGAATAGACCTAGTATTGTATAAGTGGATACTGTATGAAGTATGGAGAACCTTGATGATCTGAAAAACAGACTCTTTTTTGACAACTACTGAACCAGAGTTCAGCACTACTGTTTAAGTCTGCAAGGGGACGCATTAGTTCAGGGATGTGCTTGAAGATTTGGGGTTGTCTGTTAAACTTGGTGCTCCACTTTCCGACAATCAATCTCTTGTCGCTGTCGATAATACACCAAGTGTCATCCAGATGAGGCGGATAAGTGTCACCCACGTCAGTACGCATAGTCAGGTCACTATACTCAGCCAAGGGGCTAACGCGACTAACCTTAAAAGGATTGTTTCTCGAGTTACGAAGAATGAAGACGGTGTTGTCTGTAGCTAAAGTAGCTCAATGGAGAGGAACTGTTGTCATTTGATTCCAGCAACGAGAATTCTGAAGTTAGATGCATTTTTCTGGGAGTTCTGGAGTCTCATCTGTCGAAACCCAATCCAGGCGGTGATAGAATAGCCGAAGGACCCTCTCATCACGTAAAAAACAGTTCACAATTATATCCACAATAAATGTACATGTCCAATTACAGAATATTTCCACCCATTTAACCACAAACAAACCATTTTCCAACCCTTCACACATATCCTTAGGTTCTTTATCTACTCTTGAGAAGGGCATTCAGTTCGTCGCTCAACAACAGTAAGTAGTGATTGCTGGAAGATAAACATGATAAATGATAGGGTCCCGTCCCTGCCGATTGAGAGCATGATCACCAGCTTTCTGTCATCGCCTGATAAAGTAACCGCAACTTTTACAGCACTTAAGGCATAATTCTTTGAACTGGGATACGAAAATTGAAGGATTTTGTGATAACCGTAATTCCATTTACGGCGCAGAAACTCCTTGGTGCACAGGAGCTCAAGTTTCTTTAGAATAGAAAAAGAAAAAAAGCCGGAAAGCGGGAGACACTAGCCATACCGAAAATACCGAAAAACCTTTCTGGAGCCTTGACACTCAAGATTATAAGAGGATGGCCTCTCTCATACAGAATCATAATAACATCACTCTGTCCATACAGGATCATAATAACATCACTCTGTCCATACAGGATCATATCAGTATTAGTCAGTCCATACAGGACTACAATAATACAATAACGCATTCTATTATTCGAAGTTCCTGCAGAAGCCTTTGCCCAACGTAGTGTTCTTTCGATTCTAGAAGGGGCGCCTTGAACAATGGACTTAGCTAAATATACTTTCAGGGCTCTGAGCACATACGACTCACCGAATGAGATCACCTGCTCTATTATACGAACAATTGGTCGTGGTACTTATTGACAGAGGCAAGAACGGAATCGTAGCTCCTGTGAACGCCAATTCAAAAGTGAATGCAAAGTATGTGATCTTTCACCCTTGTGCTCACCAATCCAGGTCTATTCGTACGTGCCCGGAATCAGACACTGTTCCAGACAAAAGTTTCGGACAAACAACAAATGGGTTATACAAAGGGCTCATTTTCCAAGGGCATAACTTTAATTTCCCTTTCGAGGTGTATAGCCATGACCAGCCAATAAAATCAAAGTATGCATGCATCCATAGCGGGGACTTGTACGCTTTAGGTAGCCTTTTCAATTACGGTCGTGCATTTCGTGCCCAGTTCAGCTTCGGGATGTTGAGTTTCAGGCTTCTTTCTACTTCGAGGCTTTAACTTTCACGCCAAATTCTACATCAGGGAGTTCACTTTCTATTTTTGAATAAACAGCTCATTTGGGTGTTTCTCTTTGTGGAACTCTTGCAATATGGGGCGAAAGCAGACATGATTTTCGTAAAGCAATTCTCGACTCTGACATTTTGATCCCGTTTTGGAGTTCCTGACTCTCAAATAGGTTCTTAGCATTGAAACAAAACCAGGATCCTGAAATGGGATTACCAATCTCCCAATTATAAAAGGGGACTAATACCCGTAAGTAAGCAAAACAACTCAAATGAAATTCTCCAGACTAGCTATTCTTGGAACCTTCGGTTCCACGATCGCTGTTGCGTGTTCACCCAGAAACCTTCAGCCTGGTTTCCAAGTCGAACACAAGAATGTTGGCTATAACCATGACGCTACAACATATGAGGCAGTTGACGCAGTCGCCGCAGCTCCAGTATTGGCAACAACCTACGGTTACACTGATATCAACATCAACAACATCAGCGACTTCGTTACTACTTATGTTGATTTCTTTGGAGGAAACGATACAAGGCTTGGTCTTGGTTACGTTTTCACTGGTTACTTCTATGCTGAGCAGACTGGAAATTATGATTTCACCATAACTGCTGATGATGCTCTTGACGTTTCATTTGGCGAGGCTTTTGATTGTTGCGCAAACCCTGACGGTACAGTTCCACAACATGACTTGTATACAAATTATGCTGCTGAGCATCCTGGTGTTTCCGAGAAAACATACTCCCTCACTGGTGGCGCATACTATCCCATCAAAATTGTATACTTCAATTTAGTTCAGATAGTCATTATCAATGTGGAATATACTGACCCCAGTGGAGTTCAACATTCCTCACTTGATAATATCTACTATTCCCTCGATTTTGACAACGAGTGTCCTTATTTCCCAGCCACCACAACCACCACTGTCACTGGCCCAGTTCCGGGTACAACCATAGAGTATCCTCCAACTGGGACCTTGGGAACAGCCACAGTGATCATTACCACCACTACAAATGAGCCCGTGACGACCACCGTCCCCGGACCAACTCCAGGTACGACCACTAGTTACCCATCTGATCCAGCTGGAACTCCCGTGGTAATTATCACTACTCCAGTTGAGCCCTCGACAACAACGGTTACAGGTACAGTGCCAGGTACGACCACTAGTTACCCATCTGATCCAGCTGGAACTCCCGTGGTGATCATTACCACCACACCAATTGAGTTCTCTACTGAGACCGTGCCAGGACCAACTCCAGGTACGACCACAAGTTACCCACCATCCGGTTCTAGCGGAGTTCCTGTTGTGATAATTACTACTCCAGTTGAATTCTCAACTGAGACTGTGCCAGGTCCAACTCCAGGTACGACCACAAGCTATCCTCCATCCGACTCTAGTGGAGTTCCTGTTGTCATTGTCACTACTCCAGTTGAATTCTCAACTGAGACCGTGCCAGGTCCAACTCCAGGAACGACTACTAGTTACCCACCATCCGGTTCTAGTGGAGTTCCTGTTGTGATAATTACTACTCCAGTTGAATTCTCAACTGAGACTGTGCCAGGTCCAACTCCAGGTACGACCACAAGCTATCCTCCATCCGACTCTAGTGGAGTTCCTGTTGTCATTGTCACTACTCCAGTTGAATTCTCAACTGAGACTGTGCCAGGTCCAACTCCAGGAACGACTACTAGTTACCCACCATCCGGTTCTAGTGGAGTTCCTGTTGTGATAATTACTACTCCAGTTGAATTCTCAACTGAGACTGTGCCAGGTCCAACTCCAGGTACGACCACAAGCTATCCTCCATCCGACTCTAGTGGAGTTCCTGTTGTCATTGTCACTACTCCAGTTGAATTCTCAACTGAGACTGTTCCAGGTCCAACTCCAGGTACTACCACAAGCTATCTTCCATCCGGCTCTAGTGGAGTTCCTGTCGTGATAATTACCACTACACCAGGCAAATCTTCTACAAGCACCGTCCCGGGTCCTGTTCCTGGTGTTTACACCAGTTACTCCAATTCTAGTAGTACAAACCTTGTGCATATCACTACCAAACCTCCTTCGCCAGTGGAGCTTACGACTGTCACAAAAGTTTCAACATTCACTGCAGTTATTACAACTTGCGATGACGGCTGTTACGAAACCACAGAGGTATACACCACGTTTGTAACCTTAACCGTGCCAAACGATGGTGCTGGCAAACCCAACCCAACTGATTCATCTGGGGACTTCCAACCTGCAGGACCTGCTGATAGCACCGGTTCTGCTAGCGGAAGCGTTCCATCTTTATCAGTTGCAACCTTTGAAGCAGCCGCCGGTCTCAAACAAACACCCTCATTTGGAGTTGTTCTTGCTTTGATGGGATTATTTTTCTAGGATATTATCCATTTTTTCTTTCGTTGACAGCATGTCTGTTTTGACTTTCAGGGAGCTTGCTTTCATTTGTTTTGAATTCGAGCAGTTTTATTTCTTCGTATGATTTGTCTTTAATAAATTATTCTAGTTATCTGCGACTCTGGAGTACAAAAAGCTGTCAAAAAATGACGTGGCTTTTTTCAAATCGAACTTTACGAGTGCCTTTTTCCCTTCGATTATAATAGGATGGCATGGTACTCCACTTTAAAGCAGAACTTCTCAGAACTCAATGTCGAGTTCGGTAATGAGCCGAAAACGTACGTCCGGCCATAGTGGAGCCTTGGGTGTACTATTTATAGAGGTAGAGCACAACGGGATCAAAGATGTCTCGAGAGAAACTACCCGTCCGGACGAGGAGTCTAGAAAAAGCGTTGATAGCCAATATGAATTTCAAGAATACATCGATCCACCTAAGAGACTTCCCCAGTCAATATAATCATGGTGGAATACACCGTTCGCTGCATCAACATATTTGCCCTTCTTGGGCGAATCACTGTTTTTTGCAGCCATGGATACAACTGAATCAGCGGCATTGTCACTGTGCTTCCTGTTTTGTTGGACAAAAAGGCGCTCAAATGAGTTCAGGACTTCTGAAACTTTATGTCACTGGGGCCCCGGCATGGTAATGGTTCACGATGGCATAAGAAATTCGCCCAGTATATGCAGATAGTAATTTCCTTTGGAAGCGTAACACCTCATTATTCCCGATCACACTTCTCTCCTGATATTTGGAGTTATGGGGGTTAACTGAAGTGTATATGACCGGGCGTAACCAGCATAGATGGGTTTGGTGGCTGAGTTTGTAACAGCCATGCATGAGGAGCATCCTGTAAACAGCCTCTCAAGCAACATGTCTTACAACTCACATTGACGTAAGTTCATGTTGTCATCCACGGCTTTATGAGCTCTTATGGCTGCGTAATTCCTCCGTTTGCGTTTTTGTTGCTACCAAGAATGTATCTGCAGAGTTAGAGGACATTTCCCTCTCTCTGTCTTGTGCAGTGCAGTAACAAGCACCCCTTTGATACAGCTTACGTACATCTAGACAGACTGTTATGGGTCCTTATTACGCCACGGAGGAACTGGTCACCGGAGGATTCACCCCAAGCTGGGCTGACCTCTTCGTTGAATAAATCTGGAATACCAATAACAGGGGAAGACTTTCGGGATACGCAGTCAGCATCATAGGATGGAAGATCTGCAAAGAGATCACTTGTTCGAGGAGCTTGAAAGATTCGGTGAACTCAAAGGTCAGGGCCGTATACGTTTTAGAAAACCTATTTGGAGTACTACTGGGATGAGTAGCTGCTCTAAGACTCTGGTACATGTAGAGGAAGGTTAGTTTCGGAGCTCCAAGAACTTGATACCCCATCCAGCATGCCCCTTGCTTTGTTGCGGCTACTGCAGTGCTTCATGGCCCAGTATTAATCATTTTGTAAGGAACGTAGGGATGTTTATGGAAAGTAGAGTCTTTTTACGGAAAGTAAAAAGTTCGATTACGAAAGCACCGCTTTGAAAATTTGTTTACGGAGGAGCCGGTTTCTACTGGCTTGTTGACGAATAGGGAAATTTCATCACAATGGCACCAAGCCTTCCTGACCGGTATGTCAATGATTTTCCTGTACAGATAGCTGGCTAGCAGAATAGTGGCGTTTGGATGAACACACTTGAGGGCCCTGTGGTACCCACTATTGCTGAATAAGTTAGAAAGTCAGTTGATTCTAGGCCCATGGCTACCACACCTCTCATAAAAGCAAAAAATTAATCTGTATCGTAAACACAAACACGAAAAAAGCGTACGCCCCAGCTGTAGGTAATTGTGTGCCAGCCCATTCAAAACAGGTCGACCTAGGTTGCATTATATTACCCCTAAATGAATCAAATAGTGATAAAAAGTCACCGTCTACTCTCAATACGCCGATCCTGAGTTGGGACAACATCATCGGTATATGTGACCCCGTTTTGAGTGGTGGTTGTTGTAATTGCAATTCAGGAGCAAGCTAATGTAATTGCACCTCAGGGGCCGTTTAGCTTCGTAGCACGGGCTTTTGGGGAGACCTATCCCTTGTCGGTAAACAAAAAGGAAGAAAAAGGGAACAACATTTGCTGGGTATTCCACAAGAAAAAAAGACATTCAAGATTGAAAAAGGCGTTAGTCCAACAACGCACGCACCCACCATACACCCCGGAGCGTCTGCTGAGCTTGCATGAAGGTTTGATGTTGCAGCAAAATCTTCACGCTACACTATGTAAGAGCGGCGCCTTAGTTTCCAAAGAATTAGTGCCACGCATTTTCACCCCCGAATATGCCAGAAGTTGGAGTTTTGACGTATTGGTTTGCCCATGTTATTGCGTTCTTCCGATGGGTCACTCGGTAAGATGGCCCATTTTTTTGGACAAAGGTTTTGACCTCTGATCTCGGCTCATGCAAAGGAGATCAGCGCGTTAACAATGTGAATGCATCTCCCAATTCGGAAGGGCCGTATGAGGAAGTTACCCCTTCAGTCAGCGCAGAATAAAGAAAACCGGATTCGGCCGCTTTCTTTCAGCAACCACGAGGACCCTATCGATTATAAAGCGCAATTGGGGTTTGGAACGACTCATTTAGTTAAAAAGAAACAACAAAAAAACCGCTCTGCATGACTAAAAAATGTCCGAAGAAGGTGAAGTTTTCGTGACCGGCCTCAGAAAGTTGGGTTCGGGGTCGGTGACATCTCTTAATCATCATCAGCCTACGTTGTATCCAAGAAGACAGCACCAGACAGACACCTTCGGGGTGTATATGTATCATTAGTCATTACATAGCAAAACCGCTGGATTGTTCGATCATGACCCTTCTTTGCGTTTTGACGTGCATGTCCAATGAAAAATATGTGAGTCAAAGATTGAACCCCCTACACTTCTAGAATTCCGAGGAGATTAACGAACTGGCTCAAACGTGCTTCCTGTATGAGTGACCACCCGTCTACTTTTGCCTCACGGCGTCTTATATTCCTCAATCCAAAAATAGAAGTCCTGCATAGTTGGTATGCATATACGAAATTTCTACCATTTTCGTTCTTAGTGTCCTTCGAGTAGTACGTGTTCTGCTTTTGACTGCAAGTTTTATTTTCCAATGCATCCAACCACCCATTCTGCTGAAAATTTTCAACTTTGCGCCCTGAGCTTTTGCTGAGCTAGTATTATTTACAAGGGCTCTGTTTCATGTTTAATTCTCCTTCGAGATACTTTTCAGTGGTGAGTTCTTTTCCGATCCATAGCCTTACAGAACGTTGTCTAGATTGGGCAAGAAGGCCTCCTTTAGGTTAGCTAGCGGTGATGAACTTTTTTCTTAACTTCTGGGTTTTTTCGAAGTAATTATCACAGATCTGCGATGGAACCGCTGATTTGACGACTACAAAAGGGGACTATTACCCCTAACCGAGTAACATCATAAAAATGAAGTATTCAAATCTTGCTATCTTTGGAATCTTTGGTTCCACCATCGCAGTGGGGTGTGCACCCAATAGTCTTAGACCTGGCTTCAAAGTCGAACACACAAATGTCGGTCCAGATCATGACGCTCAAACTTATGACGCTGTCGAGGCGGTTAACGCAGCTGCTGTATTGAATACAACATTCGGTTTCACTGATATTTTCATTGACGACTATAATAGCAATGCAGTAGTCGATTTCTTCGGAGCATCCGACCAAAGGATTGGGGTTGGTTACATTTTCACTGGCTACTTTTATGCTGAACAGTCTGGGGATTATGTTTTCGCTGCAACAGGTGATGACGCCCTTGATGTTTCGTTTGGTGACGCATACGGTTGCTGTCAGGACCCTTCCGGGGAGCCCTTGCAACACGATTTGTATGCTAGATATGGTAAAAACGACCCCGCTCAGTATGAGAGAACTTTTACACTCACGGCTGGTGTATACTACCCCATGAAAATTGTGTACTGGAATGTCGGTGGCCCATGGTCATTGCCTTGACATATGTCGACCCCAGTGGAACGTCTCATTCGACGTACGAAAATGTCTACTACCCCACCGAGTATGGCGACTCATGTCCTTACGAGGTCACTAGTACTGTTGTTGGTCCTGTTCCTGGAACTTATACCAGTGTTCCATCAGACACCACGGGCATTCCAGTGGTGTACATCACCACCACCTTAACACCAACTTTGACTTCCTCCACTGTTAGTTCGAGCTCAAGCACCAGCGATTCGTCTGCTTCGAGTGTGAATGGGGTACCATCCTCCCCCAGTATCAGTCCGGTCTCAAGCCCCACTGATTCATCTGCTTCGACTGTGAGTGTCGTGCCATTGTCGTCCGTTGGTTCGGTCTCAAGCAATCAAGCCAGTGCATCATCTTCGTCAATTGAAAGTCCTTTCATGAGCTCCACCATTTCCGGGGGAACCTTGACCAGCACTATCACGGGTTTTCTTTCGAGCACTTATACCAATGTACCAGTTGGTCCCTCTAAAAGTTCTATGGTGGTGTCCTCCACCATCAACACAGTTGAAAACCTGACTTACACCGTCGTCAGTTCGGTCTCAAGAATTGATACCAATGAACCAACTGGCCCCACTAGAATCCCCGTTCTGGACATCAAAACACCAGACGAACCGTCGACTAGCACCGTCACTTCGTCAGTTCCAGGTACCTATACCAACAACTTGTCTTGCTCAAGTGAAAACCCTGTCGTATATATAGCGACCACACTCCCCTCATCAGAGGATGTTTCGACTTCCACAGATACTGCTACCATCACGACGATTGTTACAGCGTGTGATAAAGGTTGTCACAAGACCACAAGAGTCTATACCACCCTCATCACAACTGAACATCCTAATCTCGCAGGACAAGCAAGCTTCACTGATTCTATCGAGTTCACCCAGTCTTCTAATTCTGCTGATAGCGCCGTACCTTCCGTCTCGAGTGCTCCAACCTTATCGGTATTAACTTTTGAAGGAGGTGCTGTTCTCAAGCAAACATCTTCATTTGGGGCTGTTGTTGTTTTGATTGGATTGCTTTTCTAGAATCCTGATTACCCAGTTTGTTCACAGAATATCTGTCTTTAGTCTTGTGGAGCTCATTGCCTTGTTTTTAATACAGGCAGTTTTTAATACAGGCAGTTTTTATATCTTCTAGTTTGACTTGTCTTGAATTAATTTTTAGTGTTGCGACTCTTAGTGGCTTATTTCAGATCGTAAATTTACGAGTGTTTATTTTACGCAACTTTAGCGGCCCTTTACGACCATAAGAGTATGTCTCAAACGTGCCATAATTAGGAGAGAATACAAAGCGAGGCCCCGTTTCGACTTTGGGAAGAAACGGTGGCTTGGATTCGGTCAAGGAGCCTGGCATGATCTGCTGAAGCATTCGGTTACTTCGAACTCAATTGGTGCTGCAATAGATCAATTTGACCAGGCCCTTAGAATGTTGAAAAGAACTTCCAAAAGCGCAAACACCACTGATAAATCCTAGCACTTCTCATGATAGAATAACCAGTGGAGTTTCCTGCATCAACGTCAATCCTTTCGTATGCGAATCACTTTTTTTGCAGCCATCCACACAACCCTTTCATACCCATCAGTTGCATGATTTTCTTCAACTGGGAATAGCCGTACATCTAAATATCGGGGCTCGGGTGGGGATGGTAGAAAAACACGAAGTTGTCTTGTTCAATGCTGAAGAGGGGTATACAAAATTGACCGTACCTGTGACAGCCATAGAGACCTCACCCTCCTTTTTGATTCACTATAGTTTCAGGATGTTTGATTAAATGTGGTTAATCATATTTTACACACATGAGCCTATATGGTTGTACTATCCCTTCCTTCATATATAGGGGAAAGCGGTATATATATATTATAAGTGTTAAATGACCCACGGTCCCACTGAAGAATTACCAATACAATAAAGCAGTAAATCACGCTTGTACGGTTGTAATTTTATCATCTGGCTTGATCATCTTGGTATTTATGGGAGCCCCAATTTCATTAAGCAGGTTTCCTCTCTACCCTTCTTTGACGGAATCCTGCTGGGTCAAAATAGTCGTAGTGGAACCACTTCTCCCTTCCCTTTCACTTCCTAATCGGGCTATTTCTGTAGGGCTGTAATTCGCTCGTGAGTCAAAGTTTTCACACATCTGGCAACTCCACATTTTCATGCAGCCAGAATACCATTACTCGATGAGTAATGTAGCCATATCTATTGACCATGGCCGCCTTAGTGGTAAAGTTGGGCTTGCACCAGAAATCTGTTCTCACATCTAGAACCCAAACCTTACCAGTTAAGACTTTAGACCGAAAAACTTACAGTCAAAGTCACCAGAGATTCTGCCACCAATGTGCTGAAATATCACCCCTCTTCATCCGTTCCTTATTTGGTAAAGCAAGCCAAAGAGTCAACATGAATGTGTACAAAATAAGGAATCCTGGCAAGACCACAAATGCTCCGGCATGTTGTGAGACGAGACCTATGAGGAAGGGAAAGAACGCACCTCCGGCAGAGCCAAAAGCCGTAGCAATGGTCAAGGATATGGGCTGGATTTTCCTCGGTAAGAAGTCGTTTGTACTGCTTATCATGATGGGATAATTGGGACCTACAAAAACGCCAGCTATTGATACGAAAATTCCAGCTGTTATGACATCAGGTATCACCCATGTTAGCACAACCGCAACAAAAGCCAGCACAGAGCACACTATGACACTTCTTCTTGCGCCCATAGCTTTGTGGAGAGGTCTGGCGACAAGCAATCGCCCTAAGGTCACCCCACCCCAGAATCCCGAGGCCACATAACCAACAACATGATTACCCCCTCTATAGTCTAAAAGGTACGTCACAATCCAACCACCCAAGGAAACTTCAGAGCCTTGGTAAAAGAATACAAAAAGTGCAATCATCCAAGTGATCTTATTTCGAAGGGCAGCTTTCAAAAGAGCAGTGTCGGTACCATGGACTTCTTCATTTTCATCATTTTCAAAAGCAGCCAAGTCGATATGGGCGCCTTTGAACGCAAAGGTGAACGCAACCAACGTTGTAACGGTTAAACCCAATAACAACAAGTAGAAAAAATTCCACTTAATTCCTGCTCCCACAAATGAGGTAGCTATTAACGGAGCTATGGTAGCACCCAACCCGTAAAATGATTGAGCAGTTGTCAAGTATTTTGACAGGCTGAACCGGGCAAGAAAAATGTTGCACTTGGACAAGACTATAGCCACTCCAATACCACCAAACAAGAACCCCACAACAATAGCAGGGAAACGAGTACCGCTCAGCACAATGGAGTACATCAACGCCGAAAAAACAGTACCCACAAGTAAGCAGTTTCTATAGCTGAACCACACATCCAACTTGTGGGAAGAGCAAGCCACCAATATAAACCCTATAGCATTTCCTAGCCAAATTAGAGATGCTTTCGAGTATGAAAGACCGTAATGCTTCTCCATATCCGGTAAAATAGCACCTGGTGTAGCGTCTGAAGCACCGCATAGGAGTAGCCATCCACATAATGAAACGACTCTCCACAAGTTTCGTGGAGGATTTCTAAGCGTCATCTGCTGCCTTTCTACATCTATCTGTTGCGGAAGATTCTCGGGAGGATTTAAAGAAATGGTAACCAAGTTGATCTCCTGTATTCCGCCCTTTGAATAGATTTCCTTGGGCTTCATGATGGCATTATCAAAGCTGTTGTCAACATCTGGAGATTTCATTTTCTTACTGTGCCCTAGGAGAAAGTTTGTTATCTTTATCGTAAAAAAAGAGGTGAAGCCCCTGCCCTCGCCTCAGCGAAATCTTTAGGCAGCGGTACATCACAAGAAAGTCCGCAAATAGTACCATACATAAAGTTTCTACCTCGCAGCATATATTTAGACAATGTTTCTCAACTACCCTGAATCAGGACATAGAATCTGTTTGAAAGCTTATGTGCTTAGTCCACCACGAGGCTCAAATTTACTGCCTGATAGGTCGTAAGTTGGTGCACACGTCTTGTGAAAACTTTAGTAAATTTCTGCCTATTGTTCCTATTGTTGGCGTGCTTTAGTGCTGCTTACCGCGAAAGAACTGTTTAAGATTGTTTACAAAGAGACCATTTTTCATCGGAATACGGAACGTTACTTGGCTTACTGACGAAAAAGGAAACCCATTGTATTAGACTTCTGTTCGAAAAAACTGTTCGAAGGAGGTAGTAAGGAGGGGCCGTCACATCCGGGTAGTTAGTCCGTACAGTCATGCCCTTCAATGCGACAGGCTTCACTTCTCTTAACTACTGCTAGGAAACGATACAAGATAATTGAAATTGACAAACACTTTAGCGACATGGAATGCCGTATCCTAACTGTGCAGTTATGGAAGGCTGTACCGAATTTATAGTTGTACAGCCACCGGCTATTTCTCTCGAGACCGCACGCTGGCGGGAAACCCGATTGTTTAGTTTCACCAAGTGCACTCTCCGTTGATTATATGCTAGGCGATACAAGGTGGTAAACAAATCGCCTTCAGCTCTTACTGGGTGATAGAAATAGCGCCTTCTTTCCGTGGCTTTGCATTGAATAATGGAAGTTGCATTTGGGACTACAGAACAGCCGTTGTTCTTATTATATGTAAGCCTCTTGAATAGAAAAAAGGGTGGAAAATAAGCGAAAATAGCCCGTCTCCTGTAGAACCTCCTATAGAATTGTGTCGTTTAAAACAATTCTGAATTTTTGAAAATTCAACAATAGAGTGCATATGTTGATATTGTCTGGCGATTGTGCTTCATAATAGCTGTGTAATCCTTGTGTGACTCACATTACTCTAATATCATTCCCGTGTCTCTTCTCTCGATGTTCGAAATATACCACAACAAGGGAAACATCACCGTTTCAAGGTGCTTTGCACGAAACGGAACGTGCATCAGCCACGATTGGATATACTTGGTGTGTACACCTCTGCTGGAATTTCTTGCGGACGTATATGCACCCATCCAAATTTGGATGAGACGTTCAAAAAGCCCTTTCGGGACAGCCGATCTTCTAGCCACTGCAGGCTGACGATACTGGTTTCGATCTCTGCTTTGAACGCCAAAGTGTTGGAGTAGACCCTGTCAAGTTTGCACAAGACACTATAAGTGGTTCGATTCGTAAATGAATCAATCAAATTAACGGAAAGGAAAAAGGAACTTACGCTCTTGCTGGAGTGATATTTGTGACTTCACGAATCTCTATTGACATACTCGTGAACTCTAAATGTAAAACAGAGGACAAAATCAAGCGTCTATACAAGACGTTGTCTGACCTTTAGGTTATGTCGTATGAATGAAATTTACGGGATGAAAATTTAACGACTGATGACCCTTATTGTATCTTTCAATTGTTCCAGCTTCTCCAAATGCACCCTAGCACCCGATTAAATCTAGATGTGTACACCTCAACTAGAAATCCTGCACACTACTGGCGATTATTAAGTATCCTCCATTCATTTCATGCTTAGTTCTATTTCAGGAAATTCATTCTTTGATTTTAATCCACGAGCCCATGCACGAAACCACCCAGTTGAATCAAAACGTGCAACGCCTTTGCCGGGATTCCTGTATGCCGTTTTACGCGTATGAAGCATCGTCATTCATTCCATGCTTAGTTCCACTTCAGGTAACTCGCTTTCTGCTTTCACTTCCCAGGGCATTCCAGAAACGCATCTGTGCACAGAAACCTCGCCCTATTGGGCAAAAAAGACCTCCTTTGAGTTGATTATTCGTAAAGGGCCTGTAGGTTGTCATTTCTCTCAAAGAGAAACAAAAGACACCAACCCGAAATGGAATTATCCATCTGACGATTATATATAAGGGCCATTGTCTGGAACTTGGTGAAAGTATCAGAATGAAGCTATCCAAATTAGCCGTCTTGGGACTCTTTGGTTCCACAATCGCTGTTGAATGTGCTCCCCAAAATCTTCAGTCTGGGTTCCAAGTTGAACACAAGAACATTGGACAAGATTATGACGCTTCATCTTATGATGCTGTAGATGCAGTAAACTCTGCTCCGGTGTTGGCAACAACGTACGGATACACTGACATCAGCATCGACAACAGCACTGATTTTGAAACCACCAACGTTGATTTTTTTGGAGCAACGGACACGAGAAATGGTGTAGGTTACGTTCTCACTGGCTACTTTTACGCTGAACAGTCTGGATCTTATCAATTCACCGTGTCCGCTGATGATGCTCTTGATCTTTCAATTGGTGACGCTTTCGACTGTTGTGCAGATCCTGATGGACTGGCCTTGCAACACGACTTGTATACCAATTATGATCAAGGAAAGATTGGTACTGCTCTGACGGCAGTCACCCTCACAGCTGGCGCATACTATCCCATTAAAATTGTATACTGGAATTTGGTTGCCCGTATGGTAATAAATTTGACATACGTCGACCCTAGTGGGGTATATCACCCAACATTTGATAATGTTTACTACCAAACGGAATACGGTGAGTCATGTCCACTTGAAATTACTACCACTGTTACTGGTTCTGTTCCGGGTACAACTACTAGTTATCCCCCATCAGGTTCAGTTGGGACACCCGTCGTTATAATCACCACCACCACGCCACAAACGACTTTGACTACCACTGTCACTGGTCCCGTCGCTGGTACGACTACTAGTCTTCCATCTGACCCGGCTGGAACGCCTGTGGTGATCATTACCACCACTACAATTGAACCCATCACGACTACTGTCACTGGTCCCGTCGCTGGTACGACTACTAGTCTTCCATCTGACCCGGCTGGAACGCCTGTGGTGATCATTACTACCACCCCAGAAATAACGTCTAGCAGTGTTACCAGTTCTGCTCCTTTGGTGTCAAGTAGTGCTCCTGCATTGTCAAGTAGTGCTCCCGTGGTGTCAAGCAGTGCTCCCGTGGTGTCAAGCAGTGCTCCCGTGGTGTCAAGCAGTACCGTTGTGTCAAGTACTGCCGTTGGGTCAAGTAGTGCTCCTGCATTGTCAAGTAGCAGTGCCGTTGTGTCAAGTAGTGCTGTCTTGTCAAGCAGTGCTGTCTTGTCAAGCAGTGCTGTCTTGTCAAGCAGTGCTGTCTTGTCAAGCAGTGCTGTCTTGTCAAGCAGTGCTGTCTTGTCAAGCAGTGCTGTCTTGTCAAGCAGTGCTACAGAGGGGTCAAGTAGTGCTCCTATTCTGTCGAGCAGTGCCGTTGTTCCAAGCAGTGCCGTTGTTTCAAGTAGTACTGCTCCTATTTTGTCCAGCAGTAGTGCTGTTGTGTCAAGTAGTGCTCCTATTTCGTCAAGCAGTGCCGTTGTGTCAAGCAGTGCCGTTGTGTCAAGCAGTGCCGTTGTTTCAAGTAGTGCTCCTGTCTTGTCGAGCAGTGCTCCTGTCTTGTCGAGCAGTGCTCCTGTCTTGTCGAGCAGTGCTCCTGTCTTGTCGAGCAGTGCTCCTGTCTTGTCGAGCAGTGCTCCTGTCTTGTCGAGCAGTAGTGCCGTTGTTTCAAGTAGTACTACTGTGGGGTCAAGCAGTGCTCCTATTTCTTCAAGCGGTGCTCCAGTGGTGTCAAGCAGTGCTCCTGCATTGTCAAGTAGCAGTGCCGTTGTGTCAAGTAGTGCTGTCTTGTCAAGCAGTGCTGTCTTGTCAAGCAGTGCTGTCTTGTCAAGCAGTGCTACAGAGGGGTCAAGTAGTGCTCCTATTCTGTCGAGCAGTGCCGTTGTTCCAAGCAGTGCCGTTGTTTCAAGTAGTACTGCTCCTATTTTGTCCAGCAGTAGTGCTGTTGTGTCAAGTAGTGCTCCTATTTCGTCAAGCAGTGCCGTTGTGTCAAGCAGTGCCGTTGTGTCAAGCAGTGCCGTTGTTTCAAGTAGTGCTCCTGTCTTGTCGAGCAGTGCTCCTGTCTTGTCGAGCAGTGCTCCTGTCTTGTCGAGCAGTGCTCCTATTTCGTCGAGCAGTGCTCCTGTCTTGTCGAGCAGAGCTCCTGTCTTGTCAAGCAGTAGTGCCGTTGTTTCAAGTAGTACTACTGTGGTGTCAAGCAGTGCTCCTATTTCTTCAAGCGGTGCTCCAGTGGTGTCAAGCAGCGCTCCAGTGGTGTCAAGCAGCAGTGCCGTTGTGTCAAGCACTGCCGTTGGGTCAAGTAGTGCTCCTGCATTGTCAAGTAGCAGTGCCGTTGTGTCAAGTAGTGCTGTCTTGTCAAGTGGTGATCCTGTTTTGTCCAGCAGTACTCCTGCTGTATCCAGTGATCCATCCAGTTCCAGCACTTCCGTAGTGTCGAACTCCACCTCCCTTGTTACAACATTGACCAGCAGTGTGGCCGACCCTGCTACTGAGACTTCCACCAGAGATCCCTTGGGAGCTAGTGGATCTTCTGTCGTGTACATTACCACTACCCCAGTTGAAACATTGACCACTACTGTTCCTTGTTCTGTTGCAGGCACTTACACCAGCTACCCATCTGGTCCTAGTGGAACACCTGTCGTGTACGTCAGGACTACCACGGTTGAAACATTAACCACTACTGTACCCTGTTCTGTTGCAGGCACTTACACCAGCTACCCATCTGGATATAGTGGAACACCTGTTGTGTACGTCAAAACTGTACCCCTTTCTACAGTGAGGTTTTCAACTGTCACAAAGTTATCCACATTCACTGCAGTTTTTAATACTTGTGATGATGGTTGTTTCGAAACCACCCAGGTATACACTACTTCGGTGACCTTAACTGAAACAATCAATGACGCTGTCAGACAAAACCCGACTGATTCTTCATGGGAAGTTCAGCCCACTCAAACTGCCAATAGCACTGAATCTAATGCCTCAAGTGTTCCATCTTTATCAGTTCTGACCTTTGAAGCAGGGGCTGGTCTCAAACAAACATCATCACTCGGAGTTGTTCTTGCTTTGATGGGGATGTTTTTCTGAGATACTCAATACCTCATTTCGTTGATAGCATTTCTGTCTTGACTTCCAGGAGCTTGGCTTCAAGTGTTTTGAATCCAAGCTATTTTGATTTCCTCCAACTTCTTCCATTCGAACCTTTTTTTATGAACAGTGGTTTCAATCCTTCCACCTTCATCCAATGGAGCTTTTTTTATTGTACAGGAAGCTTCTAATCATTTCAATCCTTCCACCTTCATCCATTCGAGCCTTTTTATATCACTCCAATCCTTCCACTTTCAACCATTCGAACTTCTTTTTATTGTACAAGAAGCATCTAATCATTGATTCCTTCCACTTTCGCCCGTTGGAACCTATTTTTATTGTACAAGGATATTCTAACCATTCAATCCTTCCACTTTCATCTTTTCGAACCTTTTTTTATGTGCAAGGAGCTTTTCTTTAAGAATCCAAGCCAGTTTTTATTTCCTTCAATTTTTACCTTTGAAACTTCAAGTATAAGGAGCTTTCCTGCATCAGCCCAAGCTGATTTAATTTTGACTACTTGTGTATGACTTTGTTCAATTAATTTTTATATTTCGCCTTTTAACACGCAGCCAGGCCTTTATTTGACAGATCCCACATGATGGGTACAAATGGGAGTCTTTTTGACAGATTATTTTCTTAGAATAACATCGTTATTTTCTTGAATGGGTAGCAAATTTATGGTTACAAAGAAACCAGAATGTATCTGAGACTTTATGGGAATGTTTGTTCTAATGCATTATCAAATTTCGGGGGTATACCTATCGCCTTCATATGTATTACGTGTATTTTTTTCGAAAGGGCCGCGTGGCTTTCTGAACAAAAATTTACGAGCGCTTATTTCTGTTTGTGCGTAAAGTGCTCAATACCTAGTCCCATTTTCTTACTTCCCAGGACCTAATACGACCCTTTTATATTTATACCATAACTTAACGACTGTCCGAAAAGTTAGATTAGATCAGAAAAGTGATCGGCTTCAAAAGCCCGCTTCAGATACACCAGGATGGGTTTTGATCTGAAGTGTAAGTCGGAAATGTGATCCTGCAGACGACGGAACCTCAAGGGTACTATTTATTTATGGAGAAGACACAACCAAACCCAAAAGTTTCAACAGATTCGTTCGAATTTAGTCGAGGAGTTTGGAAGAATTGGTGAAGACAAGCCATTATATAGAACACATGGTTGTGGTTTTCTAACTGTAGTCGCCCTTAAATTTAGTCGTCCCCTTTGACAGTTCTCCTTTGTCGAGTTTTTATAGCAATATGTTTATTCTCTCTATAATTGGTTTCTATTTTCAGTAACCTGTCTAACTGTGTCTACCACAGATTGTTCTAAAGAAATAAAAGGACCAATCAAAGCCTTCGTCTTGGAATTGTCAATGACTGGGAGTCCTTTGATGACATCAGTAGCCGTTCCTGGTGTGCCAATAGGCAAGTTGAGCTTGAACTTTTTATGGATTAAATCGAGGATCAACTGAGAAGTATATCTTTCTTCATACAACAAGAAACGAGTGCTTGTCAAGTCATTTTCAAAGGCATATATATGGGCTCTTGCCACATCTCTCACATCAATGAACCCTCCAACCTTATTGGGGATAGGATCGTCTGGTTTCAACTTAAGCAATTCGTTGATGATCTCAGCACTCAAATTCAAATCCCCTTTCACGTCTGAATCAAAAGCTTGAGGACCAAAGACAAATGTAGGGTTGACTGTGTTGAATGTAAAGTTTGGCTTCTCTGTTTTCACAAAATCCCATACAGCTTTCTCGGCGTATGTTTTGGACACTCTATAAGCTATGGTGCCATCTGTTGCACCATGTCTGTTGACACTATTCCAGCTTTCCTCCGTAAACACACTGTTCTTATCAGCCGAGGCATCCATCACTGCTGCGAAGGAAGACGTGTACACAAATCTCTTGATCTGGGGAGCATACTCTTTGATACCCTTCAATACATTCTCGGTTCCGGCGATTGCTGGCAAGATAGTTTCATTTTCAAAGTTTGTGTCAGTGAAACTAACCGGAGAAGCATTATGGAAAAATCCCGTGATCTCGGGATGGGATTTCAATGCTTCATCGAAAGCGTCAGGTTTAGTGAGATCTTGCACGATAACGTAGCTAAATTTGTCTGGGATATTAGCAGCCAACTTGTCTCCCTTTTCCTTAGATCTCACTGAACCGATAACGGTGTACCCTTTTGAAATCAATTGCACTACCAAGTGCTGCGCAATGTAGCCATTGGCCCCTGAAACGAATACTGTTGGCATATTTTAGATAAGAAAAATATCGGGGATTTGATCAGATTATATAGTTATTGCGACGATTTGTAATCAGAAATTGGAAAGCCACACTAATTAGTGTCCACAAAAGAAGATAATCGACCAACAATTGACCAACAAAGGTAGTGTGACTACAGTGGCGGCTTTCCAATCCATTGATTCACTCCCAAGGGTCTTGAAAGGTCACTATACGCACTCACTAGAGGTTTATCAATCTTTTCTTAATATTTTGTGCTGCCCTGGAAGTGAACAATATACGTATACTGAAAGGATTTGTTGACGCCGGTACTCCAATGAAGCCCTAACTTGTGGTTGCAATAATCTCTTGATTTGATAATCTATTTGACGTGCATGGGGTTACAGCACGACCCGCGATGATGTAAAAATCATCAATAAAACCGTTCATGTATTCATGGGGTTCATCAACTACGGAAAAACCTACACAAAACGAACCGCCAGGCCCAAAAAGAGGCGCCTGTCCCCAAAAAAGAAGTACAGGTTTGCTGACCTACCGCCGGAAATCGTGTTTAAAGTGTTCTGTTACACAAATATAAATGAGAATTATCTTCCATTTGTCAACAAACAGTTGTATCAATTGCTACAGATTGGATCGGTGGGCCCCCATTATGTCAAAGAACTCATAGAGAAACAGTTTGTTGGTGATTTGAACGAGGAGATCATGTCTTTCGGGGTCGAATCACTCATACAGAAGATCCAGTCGAGAAAACTCGAATCATTGACTTCTTATCAGATCCTCTTACGAAACTATGAATACTTCAAGCTGCACAGGTTCGGAATGGATGTTACTGTTTTCAAGTATAGATTTGCCGCGTCAGTGGACCCTGACTACTTCAAACGATTTTTGTTGATGAATCCTGGAACTATTGAAGCTGAAAGACAGAATCGGCTCAAATTCTTGAAAGGACAAATCAAGATGTTACGACAAGACTTGGCAGAGACAAGAAGGCTAGAAAATACCCAGCAGAACGGTGCGGGGGTGGATTATGATGAGTTAAGTTCCCTTGCTGAGAAACTCTTCGATGAGCAGGAGTCATCGCCCTCGAATGATAGTGCCAGCGACAACTCACCAAATGCTAGTCCTGTAGACAATGACGAAGACACCGAGCAGAGTGCTTTTTACGAATCAGCATTTTCAGCACCGTATGTGGAGTCGGTGTACGACAACATCCATTCCTTGAGCTCGTTTATAAAGATGCTATCATTGATCAAAAACATGGGATTCCAGTTCCACAGTCTCAATAACATGATTATAAAGATAGCAAAGAACATGTTACCGCTAAAGGATAAACTCAAGGTGCTAAGAAGCTTGTTCAAGGAGTTTATTCGTCGTAGCGCTCCAGATACAGATGAGGATGAAGATCATGCTAAACCCACCTTCGAAATATCGGTGCTGGTGATAATACGGTTGTTCAAGCTCTTGGTTGAGTCAGGTTATGATCACAAGTGCGAGAAGCTTGTTGACGCGTTCCTTGATCACTTCTACCAGGCTCATCATGCGGACACACCAGAAGACTCGGATTTCGACACAGAACTATGGGATTACGTCAAAGAATCTAAGGAGACGGACCTTTTTTATCTCCTCTGTGGTTTCTCCACTCCCAGTTTCACTTTATGATTCACGAATGTATAATATGTATAAAAATAGTAATTAGCTTGCAATCAGTAAACGGTGGGTGCACGACACACCAGCCTTCCCAAACGCACTGGTCTAAATCTCAAAAAAACACGAATTCAACAAGTGTAAAACCACAGGCAATACCAGTTTGCATAGCCAAATATGTCCACAAGTTTACAAAATCGAACATTCGAGTTCCAGCAATGTGTGGCCACGTACGACAGGATCAACAAGAAGCAAAACAATCATGTAAATAAGCCTAACGCAGCGGCAAATCAGAAAAGCAAAAAATCACAGTTCAGTCAACAGGCCAGTATAATTGCCAAGGATATAGCGCATACGACAGAGTTATTGAGCAAACTAGCATTATTGGCCAAAAGGAAACCATTGTTTGATGATAAACCTATAGAGATCGGGGAGTTGACCTATGTTATCAAGCAAGATATATTCAAGATTGAGCAAAGTTTACAGAATTTACAGAGAACCATTAAAGGAGATAACAGCATCAAGATTGATTCCCAGATAAACCAGAATTCCAAGAATGTGTTGAACTTGTTGAATTCCAAGATGAAAAATGTCAGTGGAGAGTTCAAGAACGTGTTGGAAATCAGACAAAAGAACGAGATCTTGAATAAAAATAGAACCGAAAACTTCTTATCGGTGACCAGTGTCAATAATCAAAGACATAGTGACAACACATCGCCATTACTACAAGACGGTCTACAGCCGAGATCGCCAAATTTAAATATAGGAGAGAATCCGTACTTGATGTCTGCTCCTCAGTCTAGTTCTCCATATAATCCCGATATGGATCCAGAAATCTCAGCTCCATATTCCAACTATAACAACGGGGAGTTTCTTTCGATACCCGATCAAACAAGACAATTATTGGCCATGGAAGACCAGAGTCAGCAGTATTTGCAAGAGAGAAGCAGTGCTGTGGAAACTATCGAATCTACAATCAACGAAGTTGGTAATTTGTTCCAGCAATTGGCGTCAATGGTAAGCGAACAAGGTGAGACCATCCAAAGAATAGACCAAACAGTAGAAGACATAGACTTAAACATTACCGGTGCTCAACGTGAATTGTTGAAATATTACAACCATATTTCCAGCAACAGGTGGTTGTTCTTGAAAATATTCGGGGTGTTGATATTGTTCTTCTTGATGTGGGTCGTGGTGAGCTAGTGATATATAATAACCTTCTAATATCCATTTTAATATACCTTCATATTTCTGTTATGTCAAAGTCGTGGCTTTACCGGTCTCGCTTTTATCACCGCTCCCTACGAATAATAAAGTCATTCAAGGGTAAAAAGCTGGCTGACTCACCTACCAAGCTTTGTACCGATTGCCACTAATCACAAACCAGAGATTACACAAACACGTAAGTCAGCACACCAACTACGTGTATTTTTGGCTGTATTCACTTTAAACTGATACATCGTCGTGATTTACGGACAGGGCAACATTAACAGTCTGTCGGGTAAAAACACGTTTTGGGTACCACAGAACGCCAGTACAAGAAACCTGTCATAGTGAACGTATAGCTACAACAAACGAACATGTGGAACTATCTTTTTGGAGGGAACAAGCAGCAGAAGAAGGAGTTGCCCAAGAAGGCGATTGTGGAATTACGGGAGCACATCCAAATGTTGAATAAGAAGCGTAACCACTTGGAACAACAAATCACTGATCAAGATGCGTTGGCCAGAAAGTATATCTCCACCAATAAGAATTTGGCCAAGAATGCGTTGAAGAGAAAGAAAGGGTATGAAACCAATTTGATGAAGATTGAAAACCAGATCGATTCTTTGGAAACGCAATTAACGGCCATTGAAGGAGCCAACTTGAACTTGGAGACCATGAAGGCCATGAAACAAGGAGCTTCCGCCATGAAACAAATCCATGGCGAATACGATGTGGATAAGGTGGAAGCTAATATGGATGAGATCAGAGAACAAGTGGAATTGGCCGATGAGATCTCCGAAGCTATATCTCGGCCTCTTGCTAATGATTATGTTGATGAAGACGAGTTAGACGAAGAATTGGCCATGTTGCAGGAAGAACAAGAACAGAAGGAGCAGGTAAAGGCCCAACCTCAGAAACAGGCTGCTCAACAGCCACAATACCAAGAACCACTTCCATCCTTCCCCACTGTGAATAAAACCAAGCCTCAAGAGAAGGAGGAAGACGAAGATGAAGAGGCTTTGAAAGCTTTACAAGCAGAGATGGGATTATAGATTGTGATACGGGCGTTCCTTCAGGAGGTTTAAGGTTTAAGGTTTTCATTTGTAATCACTTATCTTTTCGTAACCTTGGCCTATAGTCTAATAAACGGTAATAAGTACTCTCCCCTTCCGGTTATCTATATATCATTATATTTGTGCGATGGCATCTTCGCATACACTTAAATTTTTTTTTCTGAACTGATCATCATCATGTTAAGGCCCCACTGCAACCAGTACCGGTTGTTGAGACCACATCTTATTGGGATCAGGACAGTAAGTACAACGGTGCAGACCACTGTTCTCAGAGAACCGGCCGTCAACTATAGGTCATTTTTGGCTGATGTCAAACAACAAAAAGAGAAAGAAAGAAATCTTCACAGAAAATCATTTGACCAATTCGACACGGATTTGTCCTCCTCCACAGATATCGACATCACAAACAACAACACATACACATGGACATCCCAGTACGACTCCGTCATAAGACAGCCGTTCGCTAAAGACATTGTACATCTCCAATCGTTACTTGATGCATTACTCTCAAGTAAGAATTTTGCTAGAGCCGATAAAATATTAAGAGCAATGTATTCGGTGACCACGTCCAGTGAAGAGTTCATGTACTCCATGAACAGCTACTTGGAGGCATTTGCATCTGACGAGTTGGTGACGGTTGGCCGTTTGGAGCTGTATTTGAGAGACTTCAAAGTTCCAGCTCTTGTTCCTAATGAGAAGACATATGCTATACTTGTAGCCAAGAGTTTGAACTCGCTGAACGAACAGTATTACAAAAAGTATCTCAACGAGATACTACCCAGCATCACCTTGACCCGGAAGGTTCTTGAGCACGTGGAAGTGCTAGGAATTGACAATTTAACCACCATATTTAAAAATGACAGTATCACTGAAAAACACATTCCAAAAGACTTGATGAGCTTATACAAGCAAATGGTGACCCCCGAGAGTATAGAGGACCAAGGTGGGGAAGGAATTTTGGATAATATTCCTTCAATTTTCAAGGAGGCAGAAGAGTTGAAGGCCGTGGATGCTTTTGGGTTGAAAGTTATCAGACATACTTTGTTGGGATTGAAATCGAGTTCTGAAGGTCAGTCTACAATAATAAACGATTTGGTGAAGTTCTTGGAGAAGGACTTGCATGGTTCCGTGATTCACAACTTCTCCTCCAGTGAGAAAAGAGACTACTTTGCGTTGTACAAGCTACTCAAAACTGATAGTGAAAGAGCCAGGTTCAACGAAGCATTGGATGTGTTTAATCATTCCAGACAAAGAACCATTGAGACCAGAGGAGCTGAATCTGCAAGGGAAAAATGGAAGCATGACTATGAGGAGATGCAAAAAAGAGGATCATTGACGTTTAACAAGTCGTTGAACGCTAGATTATATGAATGGTATGAGTTGTTGTTGCCTTATGTGAAAGAAGAAGTTAACCAGTGTCACAAGATTTTAAATGGTGAGATCAGTGTCCACAATTGCAAGCCTGAGGAAAGACTGTTGATCAAAGATAGATCGTTCTACGCTCCATATTTGACGTTAGTTCCTCCTGACAAAATGTGTGCGGTGACGATTCTTGAATTATTGAGGTTGAACTCCACTGGTGGTGTTGCCGATGGCATGAGAACCGCCAGAGCATTGATATGTGTGGGTAAAGCCATTGAAGTGGAGTATAAAGCTCAGAAATTAATGGATACAGAGAAGAATTCTTTTTCCAAGAAAACAAGAAGTACAAGAGAATGGAGTAAAATTTTCAAGGTGGTGAACAATTCCAAAGATAGAACACAATCCCCTACCTTTAATGAATGGGACAGTACTTTACAAGCCAAAGTGGGGTCGGTTTTAACGTCATTATTGATTCATGTTGCCAAAGTTCCTGTCAGTGGTATCGACCCTGATTCTGGCAACAAAGTCATAGGGTCTCAACCAGCCTTCTTCCACACCTACCAATACGTTCAAGGACAAAAGTTGGGGGTGTTGAAGTTGCACAAGCACATTATAAAGCAATTGTCTGCAGACGTCAGTGGAAGTTTAGTGCAACCTCATTTTTTGCCTATGTTGACTCCTCCCCGGCCTTGGACAACTTACAACGACGGTGGATACTTATTTTCACGTAGTACGTTGGTGAGAACCAGAGATTCACCTGAGACCCTTGCATACTTGAAAGCCGCCTCAGATAGAAATCATTTGGATGCCGTTTATGACGGGTTGAACGCTTTGGGCGAAACTCCCTGGACCGTCAACAGAAAAGTTTTGGAAGTGATGACGAAATTCTGGAATACTGGAGAAGAGTTTTTGGATATTCCACCCATTATTGATGAACCCCTATTACCAGAACCAGTGGCTTCTGATTCGGATCCAGATGTCTTGAGAGATTATCAAAGACGAGTCAGGGCTGCTATAAACGAAGCATCATCTGCTAAATCCCAGAGATGTGATACCAACTATAAACTTGAAATTGCTAGAGCTTTCATTGGAGAAAGGATGTTTTTTCCTCATAATATCGATTTCAGAGGAAGAGCCTACCCCATTTCACCACACTTCAATCATTTGGGTAATGATTTGACCAGATCCTTGTTCTTGTTCTGGGACGGAAAACCATTGGGAGAACGGGGCTTGTGGTGGCTCAAGGTTCATTTGGCCAATCTTTATGGTATAGATAAGGCCCCAATGGAAGAAAGAGCTCAATTCGTTGAAAAGAACATCGAACATGTGTTGGAATCAGCCAAGAATCCTTTTGATAAGAATGGGTGGTGGACCAAAGGTGAAAAGCCATGGCAAGTGTTGGGATGCTGTTTTGAACTTGCTGAAGCATATGCTTTATCAGACCCCACTAAATATGTCAGTCATATTCCCGTGCACCAAGATGGTTCCTGTAACGGATTGCAACACTATGCTGCGTTAGGTGGTGACGTTGAAGGTGCACGTCAAGTCAATTTGACTCCTAGTGAAAGACCCCAGGACGTTTATTCTCATGTGGCCAGATTGGTTCAAGAAAAGGTCGACAGAGACGCCGAAGCTGGCAACAAATATGCTGTTTTCTTACAAGACAAGATCACCCGTAAGGTGGTCAAACAAACAGTCATGACCAATGTGTACGGTGTGACGCTTGTGGGAGCCAGAGAACAAATCAGGAAACAGCTCAAGCACCACTTTGACAAAGATAGTACGGAGAACTCCAGCTTGTACGCTCACTACTTGACACAGCATGTATTTGGGGCCGTTAGGGAGTTGTTTGAAGGTGCACATTTGATCCAGGATTGGCTAGGAGAGGCCGCCAAAATCATCAGTAAGTCTGTTCGAATCGACTATGAAGAAACGGCTTCCGTTGCCGATAACAAGCCCAACCACTTGTCATCTGTTATTTGGACCACTCCCCTTGGATTACCTTGTGTCCAGCCGTACAGAGCCAGCAAAAAGCAAATCATCAGTACCAACTTGCAGGATGTGTCGATTACCGACCCATTCAGTGCATCGCCTGTGGACTCCAGAAAGCAAAAGACCGCTTTACCTCCTAACTTTGTTCACTCATTGGATGCCACTCATATGTTGATGACGGCCTCCAAATGCCGAAGTGAAAGTATGGCATTTGCTTCGGTGCATGATTCTTACTGGACCCATGCCTCGGATATTGATAACATGGGCAAGTATCTTAGAGAGCAATTTGTCAAGTTGCATCAAGATGATCTTATTGAAAAGGTCAAGACCGAATTCGAAGCCCGGTACAAGGGCTTTTTACAGGTGGTGTCTATCCCAAGAGAACATCCTCTAGCCAAAGAAATCCAAGAAGTAAAGAAACAAATCGTGACAGATTTGAAGAGAGCTGTGACCGTGGTGGATGAAATCCGGTTAGAGAAAATTAGACAAGACTTATTGGCATCCGATGACCCAATCAAAGTGGAGCAGGGTAAAAACTTGAAAACTACCGTCAGTGTGGTTGAACAATACGATTTGACTAAATTGCCCAAGACCCCAAGTACTGTGCAGATCTTGGTTCCTATCCATTTCCCACCGGTACCCAAGAAAGGTGATTTTGACGTTGGACTCGTCAGAGATTCAACGTACTTCTTCTCATGATGACGAAATGAACATTTGTATATAGAATAACGCTTAGATAGATAAAGAAGATTGTACATAGAACAATGTCTAGATAAAGAAGATGGTACATAGAACAATGCCTAGATAAAGGTCGCACATAGTTGATGCCAAGATTGGTCAAAACTACGATGGTACAGAGCTCGTTAAAATGAAAATCGTAAACATTTAGACATTCATGTTCATTATCTATTGTAAACTAGACATTCATGTTCATTATCTATTGTAAACTAGACATTCATGTTCATTATCTTCCTATATGATTTTCCCCTGTTCCTCCAAGCTTTCGATCAAAGGCAATAAAGGCAGTAGTTCGGTCCTGTCTATCAATTTGAACTCTTTAATGAAACTGATGAAATGAGCAAAAAACGAGTTCCAGTGAGCTTCCAACGATAAATGTACTATCTTATCAAAGTGGTTATGGTAGATATGAGCGAATATTCTGAACATTTGCCTTGAAATGTTCTTACAGTCTTTAATGAAATTTGGCGGAAACGCTCCTCCGTTCTTGGTGGGGAATACCGACTGATCGTTTAACTTGTTTGATATCCACGTAAGAACGTACTCGATATATTGGCATGCTGGTAAATTGACAGTTTGGCCGTTGGAGTCCACCCATAAATAGTTGGTGTTAGGGCCAGCGTTCATGGTGGGATAATTTTCAGGCGTGATATACTCTACGAACACCTCATAAAACTGGTTCAAATTGTTGAAGATTTCAAAGATGTTCAATGCTATCCACTCCCCGTAGTCCACGTATTTCGGCAACTGCACTATAGTCTTGAAAGACCCCTTTACCAACGATGTTTTGACAAATGGTTCACACATAAATAACGGGAGTTCTTCTATTGATTCAGGGGCACTCGGCGCCACCACCCCGTTGCTGTTGCTTCCATGAAGCCGGGCCTCGCTTTTTTGTGGCAGCCCCAGTCCCCTACTTCTCCTGGTGGGGGAACTTTGTCTATTATATTGCTGTGTTATTCTTTGTTGTTTACTTGGGGAAAGTTTTGTGGGAGACTCTGATCTTCGAATGGGTGACCCTGAACCGTTGGGATGGCGATAGAACACGTTGTTGGGGTCATAGTCCTTTTTTGTCTTCTTCTGGGTCCTCCCCAAGCCTCTGATGGTATTTAAAAACGACATGTATGTTTTGTAGTGAAGCGAAACCTCAAAATCTGATTCACGATTTTTCGATCAAAAAATGGCGAGCAGCGATTTCGTCTGAATAGGAACTTTTGTGACGTGTTCGGTAGGGATTTGGAGGATTTGGCCTGTAAATTCAGTGTGCACAAAACAGTGTTGAATGTTTGGTGGAACGTCGAGAAAAAAACCGAAATGACCTACAATGGTGGCCCAGTTACTAATTCTCAGTATGGTTAAAATGATTGTCCTGCATATAGTCGGCATCAAAAGAGGATCTGTAGAGAATAGGAGTCGTGCCAACCATAAATTAAAAGGGTTAGAATGTAAGAACTAGAATGGGTAAGACCTGATAAGGACTAAGACCTATAATGGGCAAGAACTGGACTTTGACATAAGGCCTAATATGGCCAAAAAGAAGACTTGTAGGGTCACACGTAGAGACCCAAAGACTGCCCCATTTTGACTTTCTGGCCAATTTGAAGGTCGAACCTGAAGTTATCGGGTGCTTCAAAAACAAGAACAACGGTGGATCCAAGCTTGAACCCGCCGAACTGTTGTCCCTTGGACAATGGGTATCCGCCGAGAATCCGAGATGCTTTGGTGTAAGTGGCTTCGTAAACGGTGTTTTTCTTCAACCTCTTACGTTTTTCTATTCTCTCCGCTTCCTTGATGTTGGTGGTTTCGGTATCCACCAAAGTCAAGTCGCTAGTGGATTCCTGCAAAAGAGGAGTGTTTTCGTCCTCACTGGACTGTTTCTTCCGATACACTTCATGTTCGTAAACGTCGTTGGTTTTGAGGTCCTTATCGAAATCAACAACAATACTACCAACATTGGTAGCACCCACGGGGATCATGGAGAAAAACCCATGTTTCCAGTATCCCAACAACGCAACTCTTTCATTCAACACAAATAATCCTTGAAGAGTCTTTTGGAAGAATGGGGCCACCGAAAACAATTCCCCAATGAAATGTCTTCTTAAAGTAGTCACCCAGTTGGTTGGCGAGTGGAAATGGTGGTAATCTCCCGGAGCCAAGTAAATGACTGCGAAATACAACTGTTTATGGCCGCTCAAGCTTTTGGTTTCTGCTAGCTTGGGTTTCAAATCCTTGGCCACCGACAACTCTTTACTCAAGCTAGCTCTAGACTCTGCAGCTACTCTGTCACCTTCATCCTTGTAGTCCAAGTCGATGTTGTTATGGGTCTTGCTGGTATGGCCCCCAATGATATCATCCACTGTATAGCTAATACCATTAATTTTGGCAAATTCCTCGTCTCTTTCCATGACGGTAGCGTCGTCTTCCAAATGGTCAAAGTCCAAAGAATGAGAAGGAGCTGCTAGTCGTTCGGTCTGGAATCCCAAAAGCGCATCCACCGAATACGTCATGCCCTTGACCTGTTCAATTTCACCATCTTCAATAGCACCAAACTTCAACACTTTACCGTCAGCTGGCGATACCAAGTCAAAGTCGTCGATAGGACGAGCGCCTGGTTTCAATGTTCGGTAGAAGAACTCAGATAAGTTGTTGTAAGACTTCAAATCAGGGTTTTCCATTTCATCCAAATTAGCACCGAAAATGGCAGAGTAAAGTCTGTAGGAAGGAGACCTCAACCACACAGGCAAATTGATGGAATTCACTTGTCCCCATAACCTCGACATGGCCTTCAATGGTAACGTTGAGTACATGTATAACTGCCACGATTCCGGTTTAATGGCATACTCATTATGGGAGATGAGGTCGTCATCATCAAAATCACCTCTCTCGTATCTCATTTTACCGGCCACGCCCGTCAAAATAACCGCCAACGACGTCAACGTCCACCATCTGATGAACCGTCTCCGTTGTTGTCTCTTCTTCCGGGCTTCGGCAGAAAAGAATCTCTTGTGTAAATTAGTGGTTTTACTCATCAACTTCTTATTGGCAGTGGAAAACGACCTTTTGCTGATCATGGGCAATCTCAACGACTTGTTGGTGGTTCCCCACCCGGAATAGTACAACACATTCCTTTTTGGTCTGGGAATCTTGGGAAACTGATAATAGTACGCTGTGACTTTGTTCTTGAGCTTATTCTTCTTGTTGTTTCTGGGTAACGAGTCATTCAATGCCAACTCCGACACAATGGACGCCCGGGACAATGGTTGGGAAATATCCATTCTTTGTGGAGCCACCAAGAAAGGAGCAGGCGTGTACCTCAATTTCTTCTTCATGGTTGGCGAAGGATTGAACGATGGAGGTCTAAACGCCATTTTGAACAGTTATAAAGAGTGGCAACTGAAGCGGTAAAACACCTGTAGTACAAATACGCTGATGTATATGTTTTTAAAGGGAAGGGGAACTCGGAAGTTTAAACAATAGTGGTTAAAAAACTGAAAACAGTTTTCGTAAAAATAAAAATAAGATCGTGTGAATATTCGTCAATTGGTCCGCGTGAGATCTGCGTTTTTGGTTTGATAATTTAGTGCTTGATAGTTGTGGCATTTGGGGGGTGGCAGGTGCTGGGTCGTGTGTGTTTGAGAGATAGTTTGAGTATTTGCATTTGTGTTTGTATTCGTATTCGTATTTGTATTTGTGTTTTTACGTGGTTGTGGCTCGGGCCAATTCCCACACCGAGTGCTTGAGCATCTCAATAAACTCGATCAGAATATAGTGAGCATCTTCTTTGAATAGCTTGTCGGTGTAGGCGAAGATCAACTTGAGGTTCCAAAGGTCATCCACTGTCTTAGGATTGGTCGAAATTCCCCCAAGCTCGATTTTTGTGTCGATAATGTTGAAAATCGACAACCCCAAATCTTTTAAATTGGTATCATTAATGCTACTACTCGATTCGTACAAGTACACCTTCTTCTCATGATTTGACACTTTCTTCATGATGTCCAAGTTGAGAATCTGTTCAATATCGCTGTCGACGGTGATTTCCCTGTTTTCAATTTGTAAAGTCTTGTTTTCGTTCTCCAACAAGTTTTTGATCGACGACTTTAATAAATGGTAGTTCTTTCTCTTGTATATGAAAAGCGTCAACGACTTCTTCAACACGTCCAAGTAATCTGAGTTGAGATCGAAATCGATTTTCACCTTGAAGTGCTCCGGTGACTCTGTTTCAATACTCACGAGATTTTCAAGGTTTGGCAATAAACATGGAGTTGTGGTCTTGGTCACTTGCCCATCTCTCAACCTGATAGTGACGGGAATCTTCGATGGTTTATGGGTATCAACATCCCGTACTACCAAGCACCGGGGCTCGATTGAAATGGCCCAGAAATGCCTCAATGCCTGCAAATGCACCTCGTAATCTCCGTTATCGTTGGGAAACACAGGATATAATGCCACTATGAGAGAAGCCACTGCCAAGTTCGAGTTTCCAAACGCATATTGTCCCCCACCCAAAAACAAGAACCCTAATGCCATGTTTATGGCCATGAAGTTCCCATACGTGGTGTCTCTGCCGGTTTCACCGTATAGCACTCTTAATCTTCTGAACGTTTCAAGATCACCGGATCCAGCCATCACAACGGACAAGCATATAGCGAGCAAGTTTTGAATATTGGTAGCAGCGTTGCAGGTGATTCTCTGGTCGTACTTTTCAGTTGGGGCCATGGCCACCACCATCATTTGATCAAGGTAGACCAACAATGTATCTCTAGCAATTTTGTCATGGCTGGAGGCATATTTAATGGCAATAGATAAACATGTGCCCCCCAAGATGTTGTAGTAACTAATTTGGTCACTGTCTAGGGTTTTATTTTTCCCACTGCCATATTTCTGTAATAATGGAGCAGGAACTTTGGACTCCACCCATAGTATGGTGTTTCCAATAGAGTCCCACATAATTATGTTCATTGCCAAACACCGCAACAATAAGAAATCAGGCCGGATATAGTCCAAGAGCTGCTCTGACTCCGGCACTGCCAATTTGCTTGCAATACTGGCATCTTCGGTTCTCATATGGATGAATCCTAACGCCATGATGGCTCCACTGCAGGACTTGTCTACCTCTTGAACAGGCTGATAATCTTTCATGGACGTAGCCAAAGCCAATAACCTATCCACCACCCTGGTGTCGTTTAAACCTTTCAAATCCCGTCCTTTACCCAAATTCACGAATCCTAGCGATATACCAGCAGCCAATCTATAACCCTCATGTATGTGCTCCGAATCATTCTGCGATACAGTACTGATTATTTGGGCTAGTAAAATCTCACTCATCCGCCTATGCTGACTCTCCAAGTATAGAAGACCAATACCAAGTAAACCAGCCGTCTGGACAACAACCGGGACGTTCAAATCATTAGCTCCTTGAGGCAACAATGCCACTGCATGAACTGACAAAACTTTGGTTAATTTGACATCCATGGTTCCGATGTTACTGGCAGCCATACCCAATAACAAACCGACACTGGTAAGAGGGTGTTTAGGACCCAAATAATTGTATATATGCCACTCTTCAAGACTTTTCAAATGCCCGTTAAGTCCAAGGCCCAAGAGGAACCCGGCGTGTGGGGCATTCAACGTTGGTGGTTTATTGAAAATGATCCAACTACCAGATATTCCTTTCGATTTGGTGTTGATACTCAACCCAGCAGCCACTCCGTTGTGGAAGTAACCCCATTCCATAATCTTTTCTTCGATTGCTCCATCAGTAAGCACTATGTTTGTCATTTTGGGACCAACTAGCGTACTAAGGTTGAATTTGGGCATAGGGAACTTTTCTGTCAATAATGGCATCCTCCCAGCATAATACAATGAAGCTCTACCCAAGGGGATGGAAAGTGTTCTTAATGCAACAACAGCGGCCAATTCTCTTTGTAAAACCACAATGTCAAACTCAGATTTACCTTCTTCTGTGATCAAGGTGGCAGTTTGAGCTTTTGTTTGATGTAACAACGACGTTATTTCATAGTACCTTCTATCGTAGTCAAAGATCAACTTTGTGATACCATTTCTATCGGCTTCAGATTGGTCATCCCACGCAACCACTTGCTCATTACCGTCTAGCACATTAGACAACATGTGAGTTATATCTTTGGTGGGTTGGAATTGATTGGGCCCAAAATGTGAATAAAGAGATGTGGGAGGCTGATACGAAGCAGACTTCAAAAACATGTTCAACTCCTTTCTTCCCACCAAATCCAAAGCTTTGGGGTTCCACAGAAAGTCTGGGTTTTCCTGACAGAACAAAATAGCCTCCTTTAAAGGTACTCTTAAGCCTGATGGGAAAGTATCCAAGTCTTGAATGGTAATGCCCAATTCACACATCAAATCAACAATATCGGTGTGACTGAATGCAGGAGACACTACTAGTTCAAACAATTTGAGAATTGCATGGGTTCTTGGGATTATCAATGCATCTGCCGCAAAACTCTCTTCCACGAGCTGTGAAAACGTAAGATAGGGCACAATTGTACCACTGAATAGACTGCATAAAGACTCGAGGATATTGGGGGGTTTTGGAATAACAAACACCAGAGGTAGTCTGATCTCTTTATCAATCACAGCGGAGTCTATCATGTAGTATTGGCACCAATCCTCCAGCCATCCCATCCATGAACAAATTTGGGCCAAAAAAATGCCGATTTTGTCTAAGAACTGTAGATATAGCACGTCCAACTTTGTTTCTTCTCGTATTAGATGCAATGAAATGACGATATATGCCAACATCTCTCTAAATGAATAATCTTTAGAAAGTTCACTATTCAATCTTTTGGCTAAAGGAATCAACCGAGTTACTTCATTCTTATCAATATGCATCGGATCCAGATCCATGGGAAGAAGGATGGCAAGTATCGTAATGACAAACGCTCTCCAGTCGTCTTTTTCATCATCCAACGTCAAAGCTGACCTCCAAATAGCCCACACCGTTTCATTTATATTGGATCCACCAAGAAACTTAAAGCACTGCAAGCACTTAAGAACAATGTCTGAACTTGGCTTCAATACCAACTTGAGTATGCAAGTCTTGCCATTTTCTCCCAACAAAGACACATCTTCATCACAAGAGCTATGAATGCGAGAAATCTGGGGGTATTTGCCAGAAATGTTAATTGGACCCGACGACACGTCCACAAAAGGGTTGACTATTTGGAGGGTGTGTGGGTCCTTCAAAATCACCAAATTCCCTTCGTGATCAGCACACAGTAGTGGCATACAATCAATACACTTCACAGAATAGGTCAGATGATATCTGGGAATGGAAGTGATCAGTTGCACGAAAATGTAGATCTTTGCTTCCTTTTTCTGTCTGTTCATGATCACTATGGCCTCATAATCACTGAAGTATAAGTTATGCATACTCAAATCCTTTCTGTCCACCTGAATATTGAACACCTCCACTCTCGTCAAGATCATATCTTTTTTTAATCCGTTGAACTCAAACGGTTTCGATATCTCTGGAATCGTCATTTCAGACCCCATTCTAGCAATTGACGAAGCATCTGATAAAAGCGTACTAGTCCTCTTCTTCTCCATATTAATAGAGGAGGATATTTGACCAGATGTCGGGAGATTACCGTTAGAATCGAGGTGTAGCCCTTCGTCCTCAAAAATCCTCGACGGGTTGGGGGTGGTGATCAATGTGTTTCTCTTCTTCTTGAACGAGTGGGATCTTTTGCCTGCCATACTATGACGGTTTGACGTTCGAATATGATACAACACGATGACATGGTCGTGCTGATTATATGTAGCGCACAACGACACATTTTTGTTCAAGCCCTTGATGGGAAACGCCATCATTTCCTCGTGTGGCGATATGGTGGAAGTGGAAGATGAGGTGATTATACGAAACTCTCCCATCGGATCAACCAAAGATAAGAATTTGGCGGAATTCAACTGCTGGGGATGGATATTGTTGGACCCTGGCGTTTTTGACTGGTCCCGCTCAAGCACCAAGCCAAACTCGAACGGCAAAGCAGCCCGTAGATTGAATGGGAGATTCACGGTATAGTCTCTTCCATTGGAGTAGATGAATGCAGATTTGGAAAGACATACCACAAGCGACGGATCGGTGGGTTCTTTCAGGTCGTTGGCGTCAAAATGTGTGAGCGTGGCATTAAAATGTGTGAACGTGGCCATAACCACATCGTCTTCAAACGTGAACTTTTTGGTGATACTGGTTCCTTTAAGTAGAATCACTTCTCTTCGAAAAATGATCAATTGTTGGTGGTTTGGAAACAAAAGCGTTCGCCCGCCCACCGACGACGTGTAGTGGTGTCGGGTGTCCAGCCGTAAGTCGAGCACCGGCAACGTCAACAGCGATGGCATACGATCGAACCAAAAAATGGATTTGTGTAAGTGTTTAGTTAACGCGATTTTATTATCAAAAGTTGTTTATCAATCGAATATATACAAAAGTACTCAGCCCTATATACAAAGGGATGGATGAGCTACTCTACTCAATGATTCTAGTGACCAAACCAGTACCAACGGTTTTTCCACCTTCTCTCAAGTTGAACCGTTGGTTAACTTCAAGAGGAGTCTTTTTCACCAATTCAATCTCCATCTCCACATTGTCACCAGGCATAACCATTTGAGAGTGGTCAACCCCTTCACCTGGAGCAAATCTCAAGGTTCCGGTGACATCGGTGGTTCTGATGAACAATTGGGGCTTGTAGTTTTCCCCGAAAGGCGAGTGACGTCCACCTTCTTCAGTTCCCAAAATATACAATGAAGCCAAAATCTTGGTGTGAGAACTGACAGTGTTTGGCTTGGCCAAAACCATACCTCTGGTGACATCATCTCTCTTGACACCTCTTAACAAGATACCAGCATTGTCACCAGCCATAGCCGAGTCCAATTCTTTTTTGAAAGATTCAATACCAGTGACAGTAGCCTTGTATGGCTTGTCAAAGTTACCGACAATTTCAATTTCTTCACCCTTTTTCAAAGATCCTCTTTCAACTCTACCAGTGACAACAGTACCTCTACCGGAAATGGAAAACACGTCTTCGACAGGCAACAAGAAAGGTTGTTCCAAATCTCTTTGAGGAGTTGGAATATAGTCATCAACAGCATCTAATAATTTCATAATAGCTTGTTCACCAATTTCTGGTTCTCTACCTTCCAAAGCACACAAAGCAGATCCCATGACAACTGGGGTGTTATCACCATCAAAACCGTACTGGGTCAACAATTCTCTCATTTCCATTTCAACCAATTCCAACATTTCGGGGTCATCAATAGTATCAACCTTGTTCACGAAAACAACCAAGTTTTGAACACCAACTTGTCTGGCCAACAACAAATGTTCTCTGGTCTGAGGCATTTGACCATCGGTAGCAGCAACCACAATAATGGCTCCGTCCATTTGAGCAGCACCGGTAATCATATTTTTGATATAATCAGCATGTCCTGGACAGTCAACGTGAGCATAATGTCTTTTCTCGGTGGAATATTCCACATGGGCGGTGGAAATGGTGATACCTCTGGCTCTTTCTTCAGGGGCTCTGTCGATGTTGGCATAGTCCAAGAAATCAGCTCCTCCTTTAGCGGCCAAAACTTTAGTGATAGCAGCGGTTAAAGTGGTTTTACCGTGATCGACGTGTCCAATGGTACCGACGTTGACGTGGGGTTTAGAACGATCGAAAGCGGCGTAGGATCTAGCGAACACGGATCCGAACGATCTGGGGACAATACTGACCCTTGAACGGAAAGCAACAGCAACGTTTCTAAACATGGTGTGTGTGAAAAATTTTTTAATTCGTTTTATTCGCTGATTTTGCGAAGTAGTTGTGATTATGTAATAGTGGTGGTGGTGCTTATGTAAGTGGTTTTGCTAGGTTTGCAACAAGATTACTGCACTGCAGATTCCTATATGGTCAATGTCATCTTATTGAACTCTTGGAGGATGCTACGTTTCGTACGACTTCACGTCTGGTGGAAGCTTGTAGTTTGTATTCAAGAAGCCTTGGTTCGCTCAATTTGTATATTTGTATTATTTGAGTATGTGATCTAAAGTTGAAACAAGGAATACTGGCCCTAACAACTACAGCTGTTTATAGTGCCCATCAATGGCGGCTAGTCTTTCGCTCAAGTTGGGGTGATTCAAAGAATACATCGCGTACAACCAATCAGTATTGGTAGCAGCTAAATTTTGGGATTCAAGTTTCACTAAAGCACTGCTCAAAGAATCTCTGTAGCCAATTTTTGCTGCAAACTTATCAGCTTCATACTCGAAAGCTCTGGTGAAAGCGTTCCGAACAAGCTTGGAGATCAAATCTGAGACTTTTGAAAGTTCTTGGAATAGAACGTATCCTATATAAATAGGAGATAATCCACCAAGCCCAAAAGCTTCATAAAAGGTTGAGGACTTGTGCACGAAAGAAAATAGATGGAGGCCCACCAAAATATCACAAATCCCCAAGACAGTCAACTTCAATACATCATGGTGTTTCCAATGAGCAAGTTCGTGAGCCAAAACACCAACTACTTCGCCAACAGTTGCACTCTCAACGAATGTATCGTATATGATATACGCTTGGCCCATGGAAGTCCTATGAAAAAAGCATTGGAGTGTGAACTTCTGGAGGACCCATCACATAGATATATATTTGCACTGGGGAAACGTTGCTGGATGGCGAGTTTGGTAATCGAACTCTTCAATTCACCTTCTTTTAACGGAGTGAGGTTATAAAGCCAAGGAAGTAGGACTATAGGCATCAAAGTAATCACTAGGCAATAGAAAATTACTAGCAAGCCGCTAGCATATAACACAAAGGAGTCTCCACCAAACTCAACCACTCTAATTAGCCTCGCAAGAAACACCGAATTGAAAGCAATCCCCACGCCATATAACTTCAACTTGTCGGAGCAAAATTTTCTCCATGTCAAGGTATTAAAGCCGTGTTTTTCTTCCACAATGAATGAACTGGCTAAATCAAAAGGCAACAAAACGATTACATCCAAAAGTCGAACCAAATTCAGACACACGAGAGCCTGCTTTATTGGTGAATCCGTAGTCACATTAAAGACCCGTTTCAATGTAGATCCACTCAAATCCCAAAATTCTATATAGGCATTTCGCTCTATGAATAAGATGGAGATTAGAAACTCCCATAAGTTTCGACAAACTTTTAGTTTCAATTGGTCTTTTTCGTAATCCAAGGACTTATCAACAGTACTTTGTTCGAACAAACCTTTGAGTGAGGAAGGAAGTTTTCTATCATTCAATGCTGAATACTGTCTGAAGTCGATGTACGACTCAATAATCCTGTGAGCCGTTATCGAAAAATAAACCGCTAATCTCCAATGGTTCATGGCTAGTCAAGATTGGAGGCTGTAACTGGTTGTTCAATTGATTTAAATGGGAAGCAGAGTTTTGGGTGGAGAATAAAGACAGCTCCGTACAGTCAGCCTTTATGTTGAATTTCCCCTTCAGCTACCCGTGTTTTTGGACGTATTTTAAAGTTTGGTGCCGCACGCTTCGTAGACGTAAAACAAAGGATAAGATTTTATGCATTAGGTTGTGTAGTATGTGCTCGGCTATAAATGTCTTTTGGACGTATTTTAAAGTTTGGTGCCGCACGCTTAGTCTAAAAAACAATAGATTAAATTTGATGTACTGAGTCTTCTATGGTGAAATTCCCTGATTGGGCGAAAGGGGCACAAAGACACAGTTACGTTTTTGGAAATCGTACGATTCAACAAGAAGGATAGGAGAATAAGGCTCGGTCGGCATTACGAAAGGCACCTACTGTAAACAAAGTCGACTGTATAAGGGCATCATTTCCAAATCATATCGTTTATGCTGACTAAAGTTGTTCTCAATAAAAAGAGAGCAGACATTGGAGACATAGTTTATTCAATCAAAGAAACTAAAACTTTCATCAAAGAAGACGAAGATGGTGTCACTCACGGGCGTATTAACCTCTCTGATAGTGCTTTTATCAAGTTTGCAATTCGCAGATGCAGCCCCAAGCCAGTTAAAGAGTAGCCACTTTGACCATTCTAGAGCTGAAATGACAGTCCTCAAATTGGAGGGATCGGACGTCAATAGTGTGGACACTATTGTTACAAACGGAATTCACCGGTGGGCTCACGATGGCCTGAGCTTTGTAGATACATTCCTCTTGATAGCCCTTTTGAAGACATTTAACTTCTTAATATGTTATTATTAACCGCTGCTTTTGAACCGTACTTCTGTAGTGACGTAAGTCGGCTTTGTCTAATCTCTTAAGGATCAGAACGTTTTAAATGTGGAATCGAGCTGCTCCATTGACCACATGAATAATAAACCTTTTTCCCTTTTTCACATTAGGCTATCAATGGAGACGACTCGCCGGTTTCTGTCCCCTCCTCTTCAATATTGTGCTCCATGATCCTCTCAACTTCCAACCGCTCGAGATTCTCTCCACTAAGCCCGTCTTTTCTGAAGTATTCATAATAAATACACATGCTTAAAAGGATTCCCTGGAGGATAAACGCAAAAAGGTACGAGATCCAGGAGCTCCAGTGGGACCCCTTAGTGAAGAAGAGCGTGGCCGTGAAAATAGCCCCACCTGGTGTTTGGATGCACATCATGCCAATAGACAAAGTGCCCGGATGTTTCAAGCGGTAAGTCGTGTGGATTTGGGGCACATACTTGATAAACGTGAGGAGTGTCGACAAGAGCCCATTGATGTTGGCAATGGTTATCAAAACCGTGTTATTTGAAGCAAATGCAATGATGATTTCCACCACCGACACCACAGCGTGGCCCAACACAAACCGGCCAATGGCCAAGTTTTTGTGGTATTCCGTTTTGTCCTGTTTCAACGAGTCCTTTGTGAACACCAACACCAACACCAATATCATGATAGCACAGACACTTTGCAACCCAATTTGAATGAGATTAAGTTGGGAATTTATGCAATTGAACGTATTCAAAGCCCCGATTCTGCAGCACTTTCGGGCTGCTGAACTCACCAAGATGATGTTAGTCATTGTGAACAAGGGAGAACATGACCCCAAAAGCAAGAAATTGGACGATAACCCTTCAGAAGTCCTCTTGTGGTATATTCTAACGTATTGAGGACAGTAGCTGATAAAGATGCCGAGGGTTATGAATATTGAGAAGATAAAGTTGGCAATGGAAGCGCCTTCGTATTTAGCACACGTGGCGGGGTCTATCTCGAAAGTAGACCAGTCCGTCATGATGTTTAGTAGAATTTAAAATTAATGATGCTACGCTAAAGATTATACGCGCGATATGGATCACGTGATCAAAGTTGTACTACCATTACAAGTCATATATAGTGCTACCCCTCGATGTTTATGGGGATCTTCAAGTGCACCGAGTCATAGTGGTGGAACTTGATGATTATATCCACAAAATAAAGTCTTCCAATAATACAGTACTGGAAATTGGGCACCAAAGTAAAGAAGCTCTTTCTGGAGTCTGAAGCAGACGTGGTCACCTCCTTGGTCATCAATGAGCTGAGGTCCATGGAAAGGTTGACAGTCTTGGAGTATTGGCCATTCTTGTTGTTATCGGAGAATTTGGGGTTGAAATGCCACTTTTGAAGGCCCCCATCGCTTATAGCTGTCACGTCATTGACGTTCAAATGGTGGTATTTACAAGACAAGTCTGCCAACGCTTTTATATCCATGATCAACTGGCTGTCAACTCCCAACACCTCGGGATTTAGCTTCTTGGTCAATGCTGTTATGGTGGTCAAGTACTTTTTGAACACGCTTGAAACGTTATGTTCAAAGTCATCTTGTCCACTGGGCAAGTTTTTGAAAATGAGGTCTGGGGTTATTTCAATCGGCACCGGGTACTTCTTCGACCGGAATGTGAACACTACCACTTCTGCACAAATACTTTTGATCTCTGGTGCCTTGTGCATTTCTGTAGATGGAGCGCATACCAACTGCACCGGCACTTCGAAAGTGGTACTCAAGTTTTTATTATTGTCACGCTGGTGAAACTTGAACGCAGGAAGGTACTTGACTTTGTAATACAGACGTGGAACCCTTATATCCATGATTCCGGTGATCTTAGCGGCAGATGTGATGGTTTGTTTTCTCCTCAACGGCACCGACAGCAGGAACGTATCGTTGACACCAACACTGGGTCCCCCACCAGGGGCGTCTGGTGTGTTGTACAATTGTCTTCGCTTGGTGATGGAAAGAGCCCGGTTGAGTCTGTGAGCGGTAGAGTCCACTTGTTCAAGCAAATCATTACCAAGCTTGATTTTCTGCTCCACTCTGTCGAGGAGATTTCGGTAAATGAGCTTGGATTCCGCCTCCAGCGACTCCGGTTCGACTTCGTAGCTTAGTCTCTCTTGGGGAATTATCCTCACAAAACAGCTGGCTTCTTCCATGATGATAAACTCATCAGTACGAGATGAAGTGGTGGGGATATTGAACTGCGACGACCTCCCCACAATCCTCGCTTCCACGCTATAACTGACGGCAGTATCTGGAAAGGACAAGTCCTTGATCCGCTCATCAAACTTCTTGCCCCCTGTTGCCCCTCCTCCAGAAACCACCGGTGTCAAAATCTCACCACTTCCCTTCTGGTTAACCATGTGTCTCTGTCTCACTTTCCTAATACTTTGCATAAACTGGTCTCTGGCGAGTCCAATAGATGGCACCATCTCACAGTGTCTTTGAAGACTGTGCGTTTCACAGGCACAGTCAAGTAACCTTTCCGGCAACCTAAAATTGAAATATTTCTTGTAAATGACAGACGGAGGAAAATACTTTTCCACCGGGTACTTTAAACAGGTGCCGTCTCTTTTGTCAAAAGCGTCATGGATTTCTACCCCATCGAGGTCTGCGGGGGTCCACGACGCATTGTAGTCGAACATATTCAAGAATTTAAAGAAAACCAGCGGCTTTTTGTTGTCAGCTTCGTCCCCCATAACCGTGACTTTACCTTCAAAAACCACCGAAAGCATATCGAAATTAATAATTTCGTCGGTGACATTCTGAATCAAGATGTACCCGTGGATGTTGTCCCGCAGTCGATACTCGTACGCCAGCACATCCACTTCATTAGGGTCATTGGCAGACGCATTGGGATCAGTAGTGACATGGATCTCCATTTTCAAACCGGATGTCAACTTCGGACTAGCATCTGCCAATCTTTTGATCTTCTGGGTGTTCCCCAAGATCGAGTTGTCCCATATAGGAATAGAACCGGTATTGGGAACAACAGATGGAAAATAGTCTCCATTATTATTAGAAACCGTAGGTGAAGGCGTTTCGCCTGAAGACGTAGTTTCGTACGTGGGAGGCATTTGCCGCAAGTCTTCTTCATTGGGTGTAAGGTTCTTGGAAAACGTCGACTCGTACAACTGGTAAGATGGTAAGATATTCCAAACCGGCATATCTTCGTAAGCAGGAGAAACAAGCGGCTGAAGAGCGCCACCACCAAAGGTATCTCCAGGCTTATTATCACATTTGTGGAGCACGTCGCTTTTGCGGAGGTTCAAGTTGAATCTGTTCCGATCATTGGTTGACAGTGACAGAATCAGGGATATTGGCGTTGTTCTTGATGTACTATTGGATAACGGGATGGAAGCGTCGGCAGATGATGAATTTGACGAGGTTCTTGTATTTGTGGGCTTTTTCTTCGAGCCGAAAATCATCTACCGGTAACGTGTGCGGTATTACAACGACCAAAGGTTCCACAGAAGGTTGTTTTGTGGAAAGGAAGTGATGTGTTTTCTGGTAATAGTCTGACTAAATAAAAACGGTGCGATTGTAGATTATTTATTAAATAATATTTGCAAAACGATACATCACCAGTTCAGGGGTATAACAACTGCCATGAGTGCACACTGGATGTTCACGTTGGCAGAAAACAAGGTGGGGTCTCAGGTTCCCGGGAGTTCCCGGTGGATAGCAGCTCATTTAAAAGAATGTGACCTTCTAGCGTCAAATGAGATCCATGCGATACATCAACTCTATGTGGAAGGGACGAGTGTGATTGACGAGTTTCTAGACCACCTAGATCTCCAGCTTGACAGTGATTCCAATAGTATCATAGCGGAGAAAATTCTTCCATCACCAGAGCACCCGTCCAAGAGTCTAAGTAATTCCACAAACAACAACAATATGATCAATTCGCTGCCGCTTAAGGTCGCTAGTGTGAGTAGTGACGTTATAAGGAATGAAATCAGGCCCCAGATACGACACAACGACGGCCAGATCATAATACCGTCGTCCAGTCCCAGACGGTCCACATTGAATAGAGGCAGTGGGACATTTTCACGTCATTCCCATGTCACAGCACCAACGGGTCCTATCACGCTTACAGGGTTGGATACAAAGGAGATGTCGCCCCGGGCTGTAGTTATGGCCCCTGATAGCGATGAGGGAGAGGCGGACACATCATTACAGAAGATCCAGATGTCCATACGACGGACCACCGATGTGAGGGAAAGGCTCCTTGAAGAGAAGCCTGAAAAGAAGGTTCTTGATGGAAACAAAAGCGCTGGAGTTGGTGCTAGTGGTGGTGTTGATAACTCTAAAATATCCAAAGAAATAGCTACCAATTCGAGTCTACTAAAAACTCCCAATCCTGCATTATCCACCAAAACCCCCATAAAAACCCCAGCGTTTGTTTCACTTCCCAAGAGAGCCCCGCTCACGATTGAGTCTTCTGCGCCGAGCAGGAAGTCATTTGCTGCAATTTCTAGAGAGAAAAGACAAACCAACTCCAGCTCTATTACCAAGAGCGTGGAGAACACGTCTCCTATGAGGAGGAACAGGTTTCCGTCATTTGTTGAAGACGTGCCTACAAAAACCCCACCGTTTTCTATTCACATCAAAACACCAGTGCAGAAGAAAGAGCACATCAGAGATCGGGGTCCTGGACAGGATTCCAACGTCGTTGGAAGGCAGCCCATAACTTTGCCTGCTTCTGAAAAACTAAGATACCCACAAGAAACGCTGGCTATAAATACCATACAACGAGGCCGGTCACCTACTCCTTCACCTTCAGGGTTGTCTCAAAGTCGAAAGCTGGTGCCGGCAACAGAAAGACTTGCTAAAGACTCAGACGCTCCTAGATTCATGAGTCCTACGGGCTCAAGCATAGCCAAGTCACACCAGAGCAGTAAGTCCATGGAAAACCCTCTTTTGAAGAGCAAAAGTAAGTTTATGACCACCACTTTAGGGCCCAATACAAGATTGTCTCGACACACCCCCAGATCCAAATCTCCTGTGAAAGTTCAAAGAGCCCAGGAACAAAAACCTATGGAAACCAAACTAACTCTAGACTCCAAAAAGATCCCTCCATTGACCAAAAGATCTTTGACACTACCAAGAAATGAAAGAAACGATATCGGTAAGCAAAAGGTAATGATAGCCATGAAGCACAGCAAACCGGTACCGATAGAGGATGCGGCAACATCCAGGACCAGCACCTCGAGGTCGCTGAATTTCAGTGATTTGAAGCGTAGTCTTTCTCGTGGTGCAGAGTCTGTCTCTGCCGGGAACACGTTCTATAAAAGAAGGCAATTTGGAGGAAACGGAGTAGCGTTACCAGAAGCAGCACGACCCAAACCAATCATCAAACTCAAAGATGCCAAAGCAGTCTCCGCCACCAATCTCACCGGGGATATAGGCAAAATAACCCCAAAGCAAAACATACAAATACGACACGACTCGTCTTCTCCAGTTCTACCTGATATAGCCAGTGATGACGAGGGAGGGATAGTTCTCAAACAATGGGCAGAGCCTTCCAATTTGCACCAACTAGTTATCCAGAGCAAACAAATGAATGCACAAGAGATTTTCGGCCAAGTATCAAAGGTCGATGTTGATGCATTTCAACGATAGTGTATTTTAGGTTGTATAATTGATTATTATTCTATTTTCGCTACAACGCTCTCTTTGCAAGAACTGCCTCCTTGTTCCACTTTGACAACCACTCTGCTGACTCTTGTTTGGGCACAGCGTACAACCGGAGAGCATTGTCAAATAATGGCACATTTGGTGTGTCTTTCATTAATGCTTCGTTCACAGCAACATTCTTACCGATTTTGACCAACCCTCCAGCCTCGGTCTCCATATAGCACTGCATGTTCTTCAAACCGAAATTCTTGTGGCTTGGATCTTGGAAGAAAGAAGCAGGCCTGTCCAACACCACTTCCAATAACTCAGTTGGGGTAGTCAATTCTCCCATTTCCTGCACAAAGTCGAATTCGTCTGTCGTGGGATATAACACCATGGCCGGGAAGAGTAGCTGAGACTCGTAGTCTGCAGGATCTTCCAACCTGATTTTTGCATTTTCCAACATTTCAGCTGGTCTTCTGGATTTGTTATTGGTGATGTGTCTTAATTTAATGGCATTAACCAAAAGAGTATTTTGAAGCTCTTTTATCTTCTCGTCTCGTTCTTTACGCTCCTTGGCCTCTTGTATTTGTTTCTTCTTCTGAATCACACTTTCGTATGTGTCTTTGATTGGCTTGTTCTCTGGCTCAATGGTCAACCCATAACTCAAGATCTGTTCAGCCTCATCGTACCGACTCACGGCAAAAAATGCTTTCCCAGACCGGTAGCACGCCTTGATGTTCTTCTCGTCTTTGAGAAGCACCTTCTTACAGTCTTCAATACACCTCCTGAAGTTCTTAAGCTCAAGATTACAGGCAGCTCTGTTCAAGTAAAGCGCATTATTAATCTTTTGGTCATCGCACTCCACGTCTATTCCTTTGGTGTAAAAGTCCACGGCCACTTTGTAGTTTTTAGCCTTGTAGTGGTCATTCCCTTGGTTCTTGAAGTTTTCTGCCACCTCATGGGGCTCTCCGTCGTACGCAAGACTTTTGAGAGCCTCTAAGTTTGTGTTCTCTCCTCCTTCACCATCTGTCTCGTCTAACTCGGTCATAAAGAATGGTAACCGGTTTAATTCACTCATCACTTCCTCGGGAGTCTTGTCGGCATACTCCGTCAACTGGGGCGGGAGTTCTGGTTCTCCCGGCTTGGGGATGTATCTCCTTTTATCCCATTCACTTTGGTCTGACATGATGATTTTTTCAAGTCTTCGCGATTGCATTTATTAGGTGTAGAATAGGTATGAGGGCAAGGAGGTGTGGGAATAGGGATGAGAGGTGGTATACCGGGATTCAAGGGTTTTGTTGGATTGGAGATATCTCTGTGATTTTATCGTGATTTTTAGAGTGTTTTTATGTGCTTTGAAGGTGTTTTGAAATATATGGCCTTTGATATCTTTTTGAAGTTCCGAATAAAGTAAAATCTGCAAATTTTGCAATCTAAATAAATTGCAATTTAAAGAGTTGCAATTTCAATATTGACCTCTAAAACACTTTAGATTTTGATTGTAAGACTTCAAAAACGATACCAACTAAGGTCAAGAATATGGGTACGAATGGAAAGAGAAGAGAGAAAAAACCATTCGTTATTCATTATTCTATATACCTGACCTCGGTCTTCATTATTATATACCTGACCCTCGGTCTTCATTATCCTATTTACCTGTCTTTCTCTCTTCATCGTTCTCTACCCAACAGTCCTTTCTATCTTCAACGGCACCTTCACCACCAACGAGTCGCCATTTCCAAGCTTCACCAGCACCTTCAAATAGTGCATTCTCACAGAGAAACACGTCTGGCAATCGGGCACTAGTGTCACCAAGTCAAAAAAGTTCCCTTTAGACCCATCGTGTCCTCGAACACTGTTCTGCAAATTGACATCTACAGTGAACGACTTGGAAACCCCCATGGACTCTGTCACCCACGGAACTGCCGCAATATCTTTGTATGTTCCCCCGGATTGGTGGTCCGTGTGATGCAAAATCGTTTTATCCACACTAAAAGTGCTGAACTTGGCCTGAAGAGTAGCCAAACTCTTCAAGTCGCTGTAAGTCAGACGCTCCACTCTCATGGTTTCACCTCCCACCTTGTCTATCAATTGGGTCAACTCTTTAAGCTTCTTCTGTAAGGGCTTGCACACTGTTTCCATAAAACACTCAAGTTCAGTTTTGGCTCCTATCATTTCAAGCTCGTCGCTTTTGATGAAGATGCCATGACCAAACTCACAGGGAATTGGATGTTTAATGGACTTTATGGTGGCTACTACAAGCTCTACCTTTAATGACTTGATTTCAGGGTTCGATTTGGATGTCGTATTATAGTACATGAGCTTCAACGGCACCAGAAGACTCACCTCTTTGTCGTCCACGTTGTGCTTTCTGAATTTCAATGGGGAGATGTACCGGACCTTGTAAGTGGTTTTGGGTGTAGACAAAGACACCAAATTGGTGGTTTTCTGTGAAAGCAACGCTCTTTTCTTATATGGAATGATATTCTGGTAAAGATCCTCAAAGAAATGGGGCGACGTGCTGGACTTTTTCACGTCGTATCTACTGGAACTGCTGTATAACTGCCGGAGCTTGGAGTCCGTAGAAGACACAGGCGAAATGGCTAGGTCTTTGAACGATTCACGAGAACTGAGTAAGGATTTTCCAAAATCAATCTGATCATCAATAGACTTGACAAAAGCCTTGTAATATCTGGAGATTTCTTCTTCATCCTCGGCACTGTAGACGGTATGCACCGGAACCAACCGTATGGGCTGTATGGACTCACTAGCAATGACATACTGGTCTTTTATTGAGTCCAAATCGTAGTCATGAGCCTTGCCGAGAACCCTGCACTCCACACTGTAATTGATGGAAGTGTCTAAAAAGCACAAATCATTAACGGAATCTCCCTTCCTTGAAAGAAGCGATGATGGTCTCATAGAATATTTGGGGAATCCTAGACTCGAAGGTAACTGGGTATGGCCGTCCAAACTGTGCGTTTCACAGATATCATCAAGAAGTTTATCTGGCACCTTAAACGTGAAAAACCGTTTATACTTCACGTGGGGCAAGAACGTTCTCTTCAAGTCCAACGACAAGAGAGTGTTATCATAAGGATCGGTGTCCCCTTCACACCAGTCCCGAGGATCGCCGTTATCGGTGGTCAATCTGTCAATATTAGCAAAGGACCAGGATGCGAAAAGGTCCGTCATATTCAAGAACTTGTGGACTATTTGGGGCGTTTGGGTGTCTATCAACCCGTCCTCGTTCTTCAAAACAATAAGAGTCCCTTCAAAGACCACATAAACCATATCAAACCGTAATGGCAGGTCAGAAGTGTTCTCAATCGTCACAAACCCATGAATAAAGTCGCCCTGTTTCAACTCTATATCCGATGGGTCAATTATTTCGGGCTTGACCCCTTTCTGACACACCTGCCGCGTCACATGGACCTTCACTTCCAACAGCTTGGCCACTTTGCTGTCGGTTTTACTCAAGTTTTTTAGGGTATGAACATTTGCAAGGATAGTGTTTTCCCAGATCTCTATTTGTTCATTTTCCGGCTGGTCCATGATGGGGAATGGGAATTCCGATATGGAATCGGTGGATACGGGGGAAAATGGCGACCTCATACCACTAATAGATGTGGCACTGGAAGAAACGGGAGTCATCTCGTAAATAGGCGGTTCGTGAGAATAATCTTCTTCCGACGAATTCAAGGTCTTGGAGATGGTGGATTGAAACATGTGGTACGACGGGAGGATGTTGTTGATCAACCCGTCGTCCAGGCTGTCGTTTTGTGGCTTATTATTGTGGTTCATGGTGATGTTTTTGCGATGGCCTCGTATTTGTGCGCTTTATAGTAAAATAAATAGTGAGTAAAATAAATGGTATAATAGTGTAAATTGAAATGTATAGTGTGTAATACTTTGTTACTTGGAAGGTATTTTGCTACTTGGATACGTGTATAATTTAGATTATATACTATGACTATGTGCTTGGCCGCTTGGAATTTGGAGAACTCCTTGTTTTCTGGTTCGGTGCCCGGGGCTTTTGCAACTGCTGCAGCTGTTGCATCTGGTGCTTCTGAATAAGAAGGCGTTTTCTTTGCTCATAGTCCATCTTGGAATTGCCAGGATCCAATGGTTGGCTGCTTGACACAGGAGACCCACTGCCGCTTCTTTGTTGCCCCAATAACTGCTGCTGTTGAGATAATTGTTGCGGTGTAGGGGTGACTTGGGCCAGACCTTGGGGCACCATTTGCCGCATTTGCTGCTGTTGCATTTGCTGCTGCTGTTTGGCCTTGAGCATCTGCATCCGGGTCCGTTCCTGCGGCGTCATGTTGGCAAGCTGTTGTCTGACCTGCTGACTATTTGACGGCATTGGTTGGCCCTGAGCTCTTGGAAACTGCTGTCCTTGTGGCTGCAAATTTGCCGGCTGTTGCCCTGGAGATTGCAGAGCTGGTGGACGGGGCCCGTTTTGTCGTTGGTGCCTCTGCAATTGCTGCTGCTGAATATTGGCGAGGTACGCTGCTGCCAATTTCGTCACTTGCTCTTTGGACATGTCTGGGTGTTTCTGCTGAATACTGTTGATGATGGCAGACACTTGAGCGGGTGCAAATTGGATCCGAGGCTTGTCGTTGTTGCTGGGTTGAACTGCTGGGTTTTGAGGAGTACCGGCTTTATTGTTGACTGGTGGGGCTCTTGTACCCATCAATTGGTTGGTATTGGCCATTACCTTATTCAATTGAACTGCTTGGGCTTGTGGTGACATGTCGGGGGTTGTATTGGCCATAAGGTCATCTTGCTGGTCTATCAACATGGGAGAAGACTGGCCTTCTGTCAATTGCCCAGGAATAGCCAGGCCTGGCAAATGGGGGGACCCGTTGCCGGATCTCTGGGGGTACTGTTGGTTTTGCATCATACGTCTCTGCTTTTGGATTTGGATGAGTTTCTGGAGCTGCTCCGGTGTATATGGAGTGCCATAATTGGACCCCGGTACTGCGCTCCCCGGAACATTTGGAAGTCCTGTACGGGCTTGCTGCATTTGGGGACTGTTGTTGTTATTTGTAGGAGAAACATCGGGATGCGGCTTCTGTGTCACCGGAACCGCAGGAGTTCCTTGTAAAGACCGGTTTTGGGGGTTGGAATTCGACCGGCTCGATGTTTGTGAGCTCTCTTGACCTGAACTGGGGCCTCCTGGTCCTTTATCTTGAGACTGGGGCTTGGGTGGAGGCAGACCCAGGCTTCCCGGCTGATTCTGTTTCTGCTGTTGAGCAACTGCTTGCATCATTCTACTTCGGGTGGCTTGTTGATTAACGTACGCTTCCTGGATAGACTTGTCTCTTTCAAATTTCAACCTCGAGAGCTCGGCCGGTGTTGGAACCTTATCGTTCTTGCTGGTGGCCTGTTGAGTGTAATCAGTGGCCTTTCTACTGTTCATCTTGGCGATCTGGTTTTCTCTTTTCCTCATACACTTTCTCATGGCGTCGAACATCGAAGCCCACCGCAATCTCCGATGACCTCTTTGAATAGAGTCGTTGCCAATACCCAAGGGCGAAATTCTTCTCTTGGTGGTAGACTGGGCCCGGTGTGCTTGTTCGAGCCATTGTTGTGCCTGGTACGAATAAGGGCCTTTCATGTCGCCAAACTGAAACTTTTCATTGAGCTGAATGTACCGCTCAAAACATTGCCATGGTGTCCTTCTTTCGATGTTGGATTCGTACCGTTTCATACTGGCAACCGTCGACAGTAAATGAACAGAAATCAATTCCCAATTGAAACAGAATTCTGCCACATAATGGATTAAATATTTGTCATCTTGTGGTAACCAGATGGTTGGAGACCGATATTCTATGTTCTTGATCAATGGGGGCTTTGGTGGTTTCAAATAGTTGAACTTGCGGTGGGCTTGGGTGCCAAATAGCCCTTTTTGGTACTCTGGTAGTTGGTAAGCCTTATTCTTGTTTTTCTGTTTCTCTTTAACCACAATTTTGTAGAATCCGTCGTCTTCTTCGAACGGGTATATTAGCTTAGAAACGGGCACGATTCGAGTATCGGGCTTCAATGGCTGTGACCCTACAGTCTCATCATCGTCGAAAGCTGTGAACTTGGGCAAATTTCGTATGATGGACTGGTCGAGTTTCTTCATGTCATCTATATCAGCGTGCAATTTGAAAATGCTTACCTTATCGTCGATTTTGGCGGGGATACGAATGCTGTTATCGGGGCCAATATCTTGTTCTTCCGACGGTCCTCTGAGGAGTTCGCCCACATCAATAGAGGGACTTCCTGGGACCGGTTCTGCGGGGGCAGGAAGCTCTATAGGAGGCTCTGTAGGAGCAGATTGTGCAGCAGATTGTGAAGCGGTTTCTGGAGCGGTTTCTGGAGCGGTTTCTGTTGCTTCGGGAATAAGACCAGCTTCTTCTTCATGCTCTGCATCTCCAATCTTCACATCCTCTTCTTTAACGTCTGCCGCTTCTGACTCTTCTCCCTCTACTTTTCCAGCTTCTTCTCCCTCTGCTTTTCCAGCTTCTTCTTCCTCCACCCTTTCAGAAGCTTCCGGATCCACTTCCATTTCTTCAACCGTCTCTTTCTCCTCAATGAACTCTATCTCTCTCATCTTTATGCATGTAGCTTCCCTTCCGTATGTCCAATAATCGCTCACAGCCTGGGCTATACTCACACAACAGGCTTTCTTATACTTGGTCTGTTCTTTGAAATCAACTGCCATCCAGTTGGCCTCTCTTATAAGGTTATCCCAATGAGTTTTCACGGGTTTCTTCCTCTGTAGCTTAAACGGGTCCTGATACTTTATGGGTTGTCTCAAAGACCACTTTCCTTGTCGTTTTAACTCCTCAATACGCGAGTACAACACGGCGATCTTCCCCTCCAACAAAGCGGCCTCAAAACTGTCGGTCATCAACGCTTTATGGGAACCAGGTAATAGCTTTATCAATGGTAACGTTTGCGTTAAATAGTAAAGCTCTGCCAAAGATGACACACTGTGGGGCTCGGTGGGGTAGTGCTGAGGAATGGACAAGATATCAAGCTCCGTTATATCCGTATCTAGAAGCTGTTTGTTCTTTATATCCACTGATTCTTGGATATCTGGTTTGGTTTTTTTAACAGGTATTGATTCCGGTCCCTGTAGCTTTCTCTTCCTTGTTTGGTTTGTAAACATGGTGTCTGCGATAGCGTTTAGTATTTCCTGGGTAAGCGCCTCTTCATTGTCGCCTAGTACCGTCATATCTATAAGTTGATTGACATCGTTGTGTTTGTGTGAAAAATTGTGTAGTTGATTATCAAGCTTGCCCAATCTCGTTAACAACGGGTCTTTGTGGAGGTAAAACAACTCCTCCAAGCGCATGGCTCTTTCCTTTCGTACGTTCTCCATTTCCAGGGGGCCAAACAGCACTGCCGTGGAGTCTGTAGACATGGATGTGTTGATTCGTTTGTTGGAATCTGCGCGCATGATAAACAAGGTGGATATCACGTGGGAGGTTGAGAAAGTGCAATCCTTTGGGTTCGGTAGTGGCCAGAATAATGGTTTGGTTATAAGTAGACATTTTATGGTGGAACTGTATAGAGGATAGTGATTGGAACAATATTTGTTAGAGTATGTGAGTGAAAAGTTTCCATATAAAGCGTATAATCTAGGTCTTGTAATCGGCTCTTTTCAACCGCTCCTGCATATTATCTCGTCTTTTCTTATGTAATCATGTCATTTTGTGCGCAAGAGCGATCCTTGAATGTTGCAAGAGTGCTCAGGATTTTGCTTCATTTGACAGCACAACGTTTTTGTTATAAGTAAACATTTTAGGGCACTAAAGTATCCGGCACATCGCCTGTAACAACATTTGTTAAAAGGTGACATGAAAAAAGAGGCCGTAGAAGGAGTAAAAAAATGCGAATTCTGTGGATCGAACACAGGACCTTCAGATTAACTGTGACCAAAGTTGACTTCAGTCTGACGCTCTCCCAACTGAGCTAAATCCGCTAATATAAGGGAAAGTTGGGAAATGAGTTCAGGACCTATGGGATTTGGGTGTGGAGCCTCGAAGACTTCTAGGATGGCATTGAAGACCTCTAGGGTGTGTGTTAAACGTCTTCTAGGGTTAAGGGTGTCTTTTAGTGTTCAAGGAAGACTGAACCTCTTCAAACATCAGTTTAAAGTTGTTTATCGTGCAAAGAAAGGAAATTTGACGAAGGTTCCTAGATTGGAGACGGGGAAAGAACTTAGTAGTTAAACTCAAGAATCACCCCAACTTGACTCAGGGAAGTTCACCGAAGGGAATCCCTCAGCTCCTGAAGAGTCAAAATGCTCTTTAATGCTACCGTAGGTGAAGGGATGAGAAGTGATACCAAGAGGGCATTTCAAGTTAGATTCGTGAAAGCCTTCATGTCCACAATGAGAAGACATTAACATTCCCATACTTTTCACACAGATGCAATAAAAGATTTCCCGCTGCAAGAACGTTACAGCATCTATTCGGAAAAAGGTGGAATATGATGCTTAATGTAGGTTTATACTTCTTGTGTGGAGATATTCTAAGCGTCCATCTGCTTCCACAGTACATGATACTTCGTTTTCATGTCGTCATTCTCCAATGTCGATATCGTTGGTGAATCGTTCCAATGCCCATGGTAAATCGTTGCAATGATATGATCGCCTTTATGCTCGAAGTACAGTCTTTCCGCATTCGTGTGCTCGTGCTCAGTCTTTCTGCATTCGTGTGCTCGTGCCCAGTCCCACAACAGGTCGTTTGAAAGGATTGGGTTCAGTTGGCTCTTATCACTGATACTAGTTCTTTGTACTAAACGCTTGTTCCACTTTTATTTGACACCAGGTAATAGAGTGCCAATTTTATACGCTCTTTGCATACACCGCTTCTTTTGTCAGCAACAGACGTGTTTCAACTGTTTTTTGAATCAAACACTCGCTAAGACCAAGACCAAAACCAACTGCTGCAAACACCAGACTTGAAGCAAACACGGTTGTACTCCAACGCCATGTATTCACCCAGTGCCTCTGTCCATCGTCTCTTCGGCACCTTTTCATTCATGCATATACTCGTCAAAAGACCTTCTTCTATTATCAAAGCAGCACTTGTAAATACACAAGAAGATTTCGTGGCCATGAAATATACTGAGGTCCTACGAAAAGACCTTTATAAGCTAAGGAGCTAACGGAAACGGCCTTGCAGACTCAAGTAGATGAACACGGCTAACAGCAGCCACCTAAAGAGTAGATGAACGTTTTTCAAGTCTGTTTGGGAATCAGACAATCAACACGACCGTAGCAGTCTGCCAGACAGGGTGTATGGGTGGTCACAAGCTGAACTTAACGATATAACCAGGGACCAGCAGGATAAGCAGAAAGAAGGACACTGGAGCATGAACCGAGCGGTTAGCACGAATTAAATCAAAGTAAACAAAATCAAGCAAGTTAAATCAAAGTAAACCAAATTAAACAAACCAAATAAACCAAATAAACCAAACAAATAAACCAAATTAAACAAACCAAATAAACCAAATTAAACAAACCAAATCAAACAAACCATCAAATAAACCAAAAAACCAAAAAACCAAAATACCAAATAAACCATAAAACCCGTCGCGATTAAATCCAAAATGAACTTCGAGTCAATGAACAGCCAGGACCTTAATGGCGCATTCAAAATCGCCAATCTCGCCGTTGCAGGCTTAGCCGTACGTCTCCCGACCCTACATTTGTTTCTTCGTGTTTGTTACTAACAAAAAGGCGTTATCCGGATTATCACAGCTCTTCAGCGGAGTGTATGTATAAATTTACACTGAATGACCACAATTGTGTCAATTGTGTCAATTGACACGTAAACACGTAATTCCACATACTAACATCAGCAGCCAGTCGTTCTTGATCGGACTTTATCTCATTGCCTTTGGCGGAGTCATTGGATTGTTGGAGTTCCAGGTTCCAGCCGAAGCGTACGCCTACGGATCGTTTTTGTTTTCTTTCATTGGAAGAGGCGTGTTCTACACGCTTATAGGCGCCAGCATTCGAGGCCACAGCGTGTTCCGGATCTTGGCGGCGGTGGTGATTTTTGTGGTGGGAGTGGTGTACATTGCTCTTGAGGCTATTCCCAGTATCTCACCGCCTGATAATATGAACGTGGAGGGAATCACTATTGGAGCGGAAGAGGACGTTATTTAGGAGTTGGACGAGGATTGGACGAGGATTGGTCGATGAGGTCGATAAGAGGATGTCGATGAGGTCGATAAGAGGATGTCGATGAGGTCGATAAGAGGATGTCGATGAGGTCGATAAGAGGATGTCGATGAGGTCGATAAGAGGATGTCGATGAGGTCGATAAGAGGATGTCGATGAGGTCGATAAGAGGATGTCGATAGAGGAAGAATTGGTCCATAGCTCTATTTAAACTCTAATGTACGCAATATTTACTTTTGCTTTACTTTATTTAGCAATCGCATTGGTATTTGTGATCCCATTTGATCAGAAACCATGGCCACGTTCCAGGTGCCCCGAAACACATTCACGGCGTTCCGGTTGGTGTACCTTGACATCAACGACATTTCCGCCACGTCCCGGTGCTTGTTGTTGGGAAAGTTTCCCCATATATGGCTTGAGGATGAAAATAAAGGTGTATTTGCTGGGTCCATTCGACAGGCCAAGGAAAACGTCAGGAGGGCGGTGGCGGGGTCTGTGAACCGGGTGGATGGAATGGCCGGCAGCGGCAGCGGCCAGAAGGAGAGTGAAGGTGAAGAGAGTGAAGGTGAAGAGAGTGAAGGTGAAGAGAGTGAGAGTGAAGGTGACGATGAAGAGTATGAGAGTGAAGGTAGAGAGCACAAAACAACGACAAGGCCACATAGCCCGCCGCCCCACCCGCCGGTGTTGTCGTTTGCGACGCTGGGGTCCAAAGAGAACAAATACGACGAGCCGGGCTCCACCACCGACGTGGAGTCAATGGTGTCAATGATGACAAAGAAAACGGCGCAACTCGCTCCACAGGCGCCGATCAGTGTGGAAATGGCGCCCAGTGTGGCGCCCAGTGTGGAAACGGCGCCCGGCATGGCACCCGCCGTGACGCCCAGCATGAAAACGCCCGGATCGCCAGTGGCACGCGTCAGGCATATGGAAGTGGCACGCCCCGAGCCCACAGACATAGCGGACGATCTACTGCTGCTACCAGACCACGAAACCCACCGCGTCCGCAAGCGGTTGATGGCCCTCGCCAGAGCGTCCAAAGGAAGGGGAAACAGGGCCCTAAAACGCACCAGAAACGTGCCGTACAAGGTGTACCACTCCATCATCAAAACGCTCGAAATTGGCGACGTGATATTGAAGGAACGGGTCTTGATCCTGGTCAAAGAAACGGTGTCGACGAAAACATTCCACCACTTTGAGGAAAACGAGCCCTGCGACACCAGGGTGGTGGAAAGATGGAGAGAATACACTCTCGTGATGAGGAAAAGCTCCCCGACGTCGGCAGTGCTTCAGTTCTACAAAGTTGAACAGAAAATCGACGAATCTCCGATGTTTGAGCACGAACTCAATCTGGAGGTGCAGGTGGACCTTTACAGCTCCATCGACAAGTCGATCAGCGTGTCTTACGACCACAAGAACTGGACCACCATCAACATTGTCAAGTTCCGGACGCAGACCAAAAGCACCAAGTGGCTCTACCTTTTGAAGCAGCTGATCGGAGCCGTTTTGAACGCCGATTTCAATGTGCTCATTCCGGGCCTCGATTTGACCATCACCATACGGCCGCCGGAGAAGGTGGTGGCGGAGTCCATGCGCCAGTCGTTGTTCTTGGACGTGGAAACACGGCAAAAAGGGTATAAGGTCAAACACTCGCCGTTGATCCAGTATATGCTAGACACCATATTGGGGGAATTGGCTGCAAAACCAGAGCAGAAGGTGCAGCAATGGTTGCAACACACCACCCGGCCGTGGTTTTGCTTCCGGCACTACGACCATTTGGAGTGGATTGAAGACGACAGCCAGATGTTCTTCATCAAGAACCTGGTGGCCCAGAAGGTGCTTATTTTGGAGCTCCGAAACGCCCATGGCGGAAAGAAACACATCGGCCACACGTCCGAGCCCGTGGCCATTGAAGGGTTTCTTTCCAGACTCACCAGTGCTTCTAGTAGTGAGCTAACGGTGTTCAGACCGTTTTACAAGATGCTGTATTTCAGCACCACCGATAATTTGCTTTTCTTCTGCAAGTACTACCGAAGCATTCCTCCACGCGTGGCCACCACACACGCTACTGTGTATGAACACTGCAGCTACCAGCTCGATCTGAACGGTCACGTGGACTGGTTGGAGTCGCCTGATTTTGCAACCAGAGACCGCATGTGTCTCGAGGAGTTCCAGCGAAAAGGGTTTCTTGTGACGAAAGCAGACGCGGTGATCGACTTGACGTCTGTGACCAGCATCCGGGCTGTGGCACCCAGTGACGTGAAATTGGCCCACAAGGTGTTGCTAGGAGTGTTGTGGTACGGAGACTCAGATATCAGCCAAACAGAGTCTCTTGTCGACTCGGCTTTTGAGATCACCACCCGTAATTCCGGCAAGGTGAGGTTGCAGGCGCCAGACCGGCAAACACGAGACGAGTGGGTGTGGCGATTGAACGAGATCACAGAGTACTGGAAACTCAAAAAAAAGCACCAGATGGAAAAGGCCACCAACACCCGAGAAAAGAACATGCTGGCGCTTCGCATAGACGAGTACACCGACTCCAATATCAGCCAGGAGCGGGGCTTACTCGAGTTTGAGAACTCGGTGGCCGACCCTGAAATCAATTCCGTCGATGCCATCTCCTTGACCAACCACGTATCGATGAGTGGGTACCTTTATCAGAAGTACAAGAAGCATTCGAATTTCAACCAGTACTTTGCGGTGTTGAGCTCGGGGTCCTTGATGTTGTACTCGCTCTACAAGCGGTCGAAGATCACAGGAGAATGGAAACCAGTGCCGTACTTCCATCATTATTTGACGATTCCCCTAACGGAGTGTTATGTGTACTCGGGGAACCTGACGTCGATGGACTTGTTGGACCGGACCACGGCGCTGACGGTGGGGAACCAGTCGTTGCCCCGGATCTACGTGGACGGGTGGAAATCGCAGGAGGAGGAGCCCATGCGGTGTTTTACCGTGTGGTTTGGTAAGAAGAGAAGCATTGCACGGGGGGACGCCAATGAGCCTCTGAATCCGGGGCTTGTGAGGATGGTGAAGAAGGTGGGGTTGACGGGGCAGAGCATTGTGTTTATGGCTCGGTCGAGACAGGAGAGAGAGGAGTGGGTGAGCCGCATGTACACGGAGATCGACCGACACACGAGGTTGTATGAGTGAGGGGTGTTAGGGGCTACGAGAGGGTTACGAGTTTGGCTAAGTTTGGCTAGGTTTGGCTAGGTTTGGCTAAGTTTGGCTACGAGTTTTGAGACAGGCCTAAGAGTTACGACGAGGTGAGAACAGAGCAGGCTGTAAAACACAACAGGCCTGACGGCAAATGCAGTTCGACTTTCACGAACACAAACCTACCTCCCATGGCAGGCCAGTGGGCAGGACAGAATGTGTCAAGATATATACGTACCTATAAATAGCTTGCATCTAATCCGGAAAATTACTCATACATACGCTGATACGACTAACTCCGTCAAGCCGCGTATCCTTCCCCGGCATATAATATTAACTACGGACGCTTACGTAAGCCGCAAATGTCAAAGGTTACAGCGAACACACTCTTAAGTGTAGACAAACCACAGCTGTATACAGAGATTGCAAGAAGATGACTAGCAGAAGACGAAAACGACGGAAATTTACTAAGCCACAAGTGACACAAATGACAAGTGACACTGACACAAATGACACAGAACCAAACGGCAAACACAAAAACGCCACCTTGGCCGCAGCCTGCACGCGGTCTGCACGCACGGCACCACATTTGCAGCCGAATTATCACCGTCGCTATCTCCGTCGCGCCTATAAATTCAACCAACTTCCTCATTTGCCTCCATATGACTGAACGTACCTTGGAAGAAGGGGACAAGAGGCTCACCAAGCAGAAGAGGATGTTCTCGTTTGCCGCCTCAAACACTGTCCCCCCCATGCCGCTAGAGCACGAAAGAAAACCGTTTTTTTCAATCCTTTCTGCCTACAATGCGTTCTTTATATGGATGTTCCAAATCGTCAAAGTGGGCTACGTTCGAACGATCCAGCCGGAAGACTTGCCGTATCTCACGCCCGAAATGAAGGTGGAGCACCTCCACGGGCAATTTCAGGGCCATTTCCGTCGGTTGGACGAGATCCAAAGAAAAAACCACTCAGATGATGAACCGTACCAAACCCCCGGGTCTGTGTACTACAAGGCGTTGTTTGCCACGTTTCGAAGCAAGATAGTGGTGCTGGTGGCAGGATTTGCCCTTGGCGAGGCGGCGTACTCGTTTGGGCCCATGGTGACAAAGAAATTGATCCTGTTCTGTGCTGCTCGGTATGCAGGAGAAGAAGTGGACTACCGCCACGGCGTGGGCTACGCCGTGGGGTTGACGTTGATGGTCACGTTCACGGTGATGGTGCAGAACCAGGCGGTGTACGTGTCGACGGCCACCGGGTTCCAGGTCAAGGCAGTATTGAGCAAATGGGTGTTGGAGAAGTCGTTCAAGACCGACGCCAAAAGCCGGCACGACCACCCTCCATCGAAGTTGATGGTGTTGCTCGGCACAGACTTGACGAAGATCGAGACGGCCCTTGCCCAGGGCGTAGGAATCGCGGGGATTATAATCACCATTATCATCAGTGTGGCACTTTTGGCGGTCAATTTGGGCATCACCACGTTAGTAGCGTTGGGGGTGATTTCGGTGTTCATTGTGGCGTTTGTGTACCTCATCAAGAAGTTGGTAGATCTCCGGAAAGAGTCGTTGACGGCCACAGACTTGCGTGTTGATAAGGTCAAGGAAATGGTGGAAAACTTGAAGATTATCAAATACTACTGCTGGGAATTACCCTATTTGCGGACCACCACCAATTTGCGGACCAAGGAGACGAACAAGTTGATGGTGATGCACTTGTTAAGGTCGTACTTCTTTGTGATGGTGCTTTCGCTTGCTCCTATTACGTCAATGGTGACGTTTGTGGTGTTGTACCATATAGACGCGGGCCGGAAAACGGCAGCCACGGTTTTCTCGTCGGTGTCGTTGATTGACGGGCTTGGGAACAGTTTGCTAGGGTTGCCGTATGTGATTTCTGTGCTTGTTGACGGGTTTGTCTCGTACGACCGGGTGGTGGAGTTTTTGAACTCGGGGGAGCTTAGGGATGAGAATGTGGACCGGACGGGCGACGGGATTCGGGTCGAGGGCGGGGAGTTTGCGTGGGAGAAGTTTCCGGAGAAGGAGGAGCCCAAGACAAAGGAGGAGAAGAAGAAGGAGAAGAAGGAGAAGAAGGAGGAGAAGGAGGAGAAGAAGAAGAAGGAGAAGAGGAAAGAGAAGAAAGAGAAGGATACGGAAGAGAAGGAAGAGAACCTGGTGGGTATAGAGACAGAGACAGAGACAGACGGCGAGACCGACACACAAACCGTCACCGCGTTCGAATTGTCCAGTGTCAACTTGCACATAGCCAAAGGCCAGTTCGTGATGATTGTGGGTACAATTGGGTCCGGCAAAACATCGCTATTGAACGCTCTTGCTGGACTCATGAAAAGAACTGCGGGCCACGTTGAAGTAGGAGGATCTGTGTTGCTTTGTGGCGCTCCTTGGGTGCAAAATGCCACCATTAAAGACAACGTTGTATTTGGCGACGAGTTTGACGAGAAAAAGTACCAGGCCGCCCTTTTCTCCTGTTCCCTCGACACAGACTTGGCGTACTTGCCTGCTGGAGATGCCACTGAAGTGGGAGAGAAGGGTATCACATTATCTGGGGGTCAAAAGGCCCGGTTAAATTTGGCAAGAGCCGTTTATGCTGATCGAGACGTCTATTTGATGGACGATGTTTTATCGGCAGTAGACGCCAAGGTGGGCAAGCATATCATGGACACGTGCTTGAACGGGGTGTTGAAGGAGAAAACCAGAGTTTTGGCGACCCACCAGTTGTCGTTTTTGGGATATGCTGATAAAGTGATTTTTTTGAACCAGGGCACCGTCGATTTTGGCACGGTACAGGAGTTGAGTGGCCGAAACGATGCTTTTGTGGCTTTGATGGCCCACAAGGACCGGGACGACGGCGGGGAGGAGGAGGAAAAAGAGCTCCAGGAAGAAAAAGAGCTTCAGGAAGAAAAGGAACAGGAAGAAAAGGAGCTCGAGGAGAAACAACCGGCCCTAGATGGAACCCTTGTCCACAAAGAAATCAGCGCCGAAAACGCCGTCAGCTGGAAAGTGTACAAGTCTCTTCTAAAGCTCGGATCGGCACCATTCCACCCCTCGATCTTTTTGCTCGTGGGAGTGACGGTCACGGCTCTAGGAGTGTTCTGCAGCTTGTTCACCAGCACCTGGCTTTCTTTCTGGACCCAGAAGAAGTTCCCCGGCTACTCAGACAACTTCTACATCGGAATCTACGTGATGTTGACGGTGGTGACCATTCCTTTCATGGCCCTTCAATTGACCATGTACGTCTACATAATTGTCATTGCAGCCCGGGCCGTCAATGTGCAGGCCATGGACCGGTTTGTGTTTGTGCCCATGTCGTACATCGACGTTACCCCCATCGGACGAATTCTCAATCGGTTCACCAGAGACACCGACAATTTGGATAACCAGTTGGTGCAGAGTTTCCGGTTTGTGGTGTACATAACGGCACAGGTGGTGGGGGTTTTCATTCTCAGTGCCGTGTACTTGCCGTGGTTGCTTATTGCCTATCCATTTCTTGCGATTTTGGTGTCGGTAGTGGGAAGCTACTACCAGGCCACGTCTCGGGAAGTCAAGCGGCTAGAATCAACCCAGCGGTCGTTGGTGTACAACAACTTCAACGAGAGTGTATCGGGGATGGACGTGATCCGCAGCTTTGGCTACGAGCGCCAGTTCTTGCACAAGAACGACGTTTTTCTTAACACCAATAACGAGGCTTCGTTGGTGGTGGATGCGGTGCAGAGATGGGCTGGGTTCATGGTGGGTGTGGCGTCGGTGGTGTATGTGTTGATCGTGACGCTCCTTGCGACGTTTGGCGTGTTCAACATCGGCCCGGCGTCCGTGGGTTTGGTGTTGTCGTTCGTGTCTAGTATTCCGTTTCTTTTGGGAGAACTCGTGAAGAATTACGCTTTGGTGGAGAACCAGATGACCTCGTACGAGAGAATCCACGAGTATGCCACCGAGTTGCCACAGGAAGCGCCATACAACCGCAGTGACACGGCACCGGCTGCTTCGTGGCCCGAAAAAGGTGGAATTGTGTTTGACGATGTTTCCATGCGGTATCGAGACGGGTTGCCGTTGGCGATCAGAAACGTGTGCTTGGACATCAAGCCGCACGAGAAGGTGGGGATCTGTGGAAGAACGGGGGCTGGAAAGTCCACCATCACCAGTACGCTTTATCGGATGACAGAATTGAGTGGAGGAGCTATTTATATTGATGGAGTGGATATCAGCACTTTAGGGTTGAACGAGTTGCGGTCGAAGTTGTCGATCATTCCCCAGGAGTCGATTTTGGTAGACGGCACTATTCGGAGAAACCTTGATCCGTTTGACCTGGCACCAGAGGACGATCTTTGGGACGCTTTAAGAAAGACGGGGTTGATTGCAGCGCTGGAACTAGACGCAGTCAAGGCTCAAAAGCTGGACTTGCACCGGTTCCATTTGGATACGGTGGTGGAGGACGGGGGCCAGAACATCTCTTTGGGCGAACGGCAGTTGATTTCGTTTGCCAGAGCGTTGGTGAGAAAGAGCAATATTTTGGTGTTGGACGAAGCCACTTCGTCGGTGGATTATGCCACAGATGCACGGATCCAGAAGACCATTAAGGAAGAGTTTGGGGCCTGTACGATCTTGTGTATTGCCCATCGATTGAGGACGATCTTGGGGTACGATAAAATCTTGGTTCTTGATAATGGAGAGGTCAAGGAGTACGATACACCAGTGAATTTGTTCAATGGCGGAGGCGTGTTCCGGATGTTGTGTGACAAGTCCAAGGTGACAATCGGAGATTTTGAGAAGTAGGTATTGTGAAGACCTGTAAATAGTAAGTGTTTAATTGTAAATAGAACAGTAGATGTTGTAAATAGTGTAAGAATAAATGGCTGCAAAAATGAATAAAGGGCCGCAAAAAAATGGCCGCAAAAAATAGATAAATGGGCGCAAAAAAATGGGCGCAAAAAATAGATAAATAAAACAGATAAATAAAATAGCAGCACCGAACCAAGAATTGAAAGAGTACACCGAGAATCAACCAGAACCGAGAATTAAACAGAACATAAACAATAGCCCAACCTAGATGAACTTGTGGATCATCTCCTCATCCGAATCCGAGTCATACTCCGACTCCGAACCCGAACCACCCTCACCAGCCGCAGAATCACCATATTCAACAGAATCACCATAATCAACATCATTACCAGGCAATGGGGCCTCTAACTCTGGCAACGTTTCATCCAACTTCTGCATGATTTCCTTGATCAACTGGTCGTTCGAAAACAACGAAGTCGAAGCGTTCAAGGTGCCAGCACTTCCCAAAGGAGAAAACGGCGTATCGACATGGAGATTGATGGTGGAGTCGCTGAGCCTGGACGCTTTTGGCCCCAGCGAATTAAACTCCCCCAGAGACGAGTCCAGGGACAACTCCACGGTGGAAGTGATGATCTGTGGCGGAAAACTGAACGAAACGTCAGACAACCCCACCACCCACTTCTCAAGCACCATTGACGACTGTGCACTCAACCACACAGTCTTCTCAGCATTACATACCTTTATACCTCTGCTGTCAAACACAAAAAGTGAATCTTCGCCTGGAAACATCCAGTAATGGCAACCCCAGTCCAAAACCACCAAATAGTTGTCAAACAAGTACACAAGCGTGGACAAAGTGTCGCTCTCTGGTGTCTCCTTGACAAGAAGCCTGTCTGCCAAGCGTAAATTGCCGAGTTTGACCAAAGTTGCAAGACTAATGCTCGCCCGTTGTTTCAATAATAACTGCAATAACTTATCTTTGAGTTCTTCCGGCTGGATGTGCTTGTTACCGGGCACTTGGATGGTGTCGTTGATGTTGGTGGTGGAGATACTGGGAGTGGGGGACACCGACCGGAGCGACGGGGAGAGGAAAGAAAACAGCGATTCTCTCCTTGATTCTCTCCTTGATTCTCTCCTTGATCCTCTCCTTGATCCTGCGAAGCTGGCAAGGCTCAATTCTCTGGAGTCTCCCAATTTAAACGGCATGTCGATGTTCCGTGCCGGTGGAACCGAGAGACTGAACCGTCTGCTGGTGCGTAGCTGGATCTTATCGTACTCAATGGACTTGGAAATAGCGTCCGTCATTAAAAGGTCGTGGAACGCCTCGTCCACCAACACAATTGGTTCAGTTTCCCTTCCTTCTTTACACGTGTCTCCCCTGCAAGTCGGATACACCAACGCCGCAAGAGCAGCCCTATTGGCGGTGAAGTTGCCGTTTTCAAGAAGCGATTTCACTTGAAAGTCCACTGAAATCTTCAAGCACTGCTCATGCATAAAGTCTCCACACCGGAGCTCCAAAATGATCTCTTCGGCAAGCTTGTTCTCTACTAGTTCATCACACACAAAGCATTTTCCCGACATACGTTTGTTGAACCGGGCATGGGGCTGCAGCTGCTGCACCTGGGTGTAAATAAACGGCTTGATTTTGGGGCCCTTGTTTTTGGAGTGGTAGTACAAGATGTCGTGGGACACTCTTCGGGGTGACGAGGTCTTGGAAGTGGACAACGAGACGGTGGAAAAAGTGGGACTTGAAGACCCTTGTGAGGATTGGTCGAATGAGGAAATGGGGCTTAAAGACGACGGGAAAACCAACTCAGTGGATACTGGAGGGTCTGGTTTGTGGAATCGTCTTTTCCAAGCGTCTTTAAGGGCTTCTCTGGAGGGTTTCTTGGAGTTGATAAGCATGCTAGGGGGTTAAAATTGTAAAACACCCACAAAATGAATGGGAGTTACCATAATTGGAATGTGGAGGAGATGGCTGCAAGATACGAATGTGTGTTAAATGGTGCGGCGGCGTAGTTAGATTACCGGATTGGGCGGGTAGATGTCGTGAAGGAAATGTCGCGAGACATTTACGCCGGGACCGCACACGACACCGCACACGACACGCAAGGAAATGTCGCACGACACAGGCTCAGATGACACTCCATCACGTGCCTCATAGCACGTGATGGACCACGTGACGCGCTCGCACTAACATCCCCCCGGCATTATGTCCCCGAACGGGTTTCTCTATTCCGCTATCCTCAAAAATAATCGGCTCAAAAAACTTTTAACTTATTCGACTAACTCAGATGTTTCAATCCCAAGCATCTCGTCAATTGGTAAGCTCTTTAGGAGCCGCTAAGAGAACATTGGCCTCTGCATCCTCCACCGTCACAATTGATTTACCCGCCACCTCTTTTGAAGGGTACAATTTAGACGTTCCAGAGTTGACTTTTGAAACTGAAAAAGACACATTGTTACAAATGTACAAAGACATGATTATTGTTAGAAGAATGGAAATGGCTGCCGATGCGTTGTACAAAGCCAAGAAAATCAGAGGATTCTGTCATTTATCTGTGGGACAAGAAGCCATTGCTGTGGGTATTGAACACGCTATTGCTCCTGAAGATACAGTTATTACTTCTTATAGATGTCACGGGTTTGCGTACATGAGAGGCGCTTCTGTGAAATCTGTGTTGGGAGAATTGATGGGAAAGAGACTGGGGGTTTCCTATGGTAAGGGTGGATCCATGCACATGTTTGCACCAGGATTTTATGGAGGTAATGGTATTGTTGGAGCCCAGGTTCCTTTAGGGGCAGGATTGGCATTTGCTCATCAATATAGAGGTGAAAAGAACGCCACGTTTGCTTTATATGGAGATGGTGCTTCCAATCAAGGTCAAGTGTTTGAATCGTTCAACATGGCCAAATTATGGAACTTGCCATGTGTGTTTGCTTGTGAAAACAACAAGTATGGTATGGGTACAGCAGCTGCCAGATCTTCGGCCATGACAGAGTACTACAAGAGAGGGCAATACATTCCTGGTTTAAAGATCAATGGAATGGATATTTTGGCATGTTACCAAGCTTCGAAGTTTGCTAAAGATTGGTGTGCTGAAGGTAATGGTCCTTTGGTCATTGAATATGAAACTTATAGATACGGTGGTCATTCCATGTCTGATCCCGGTACCACATACAGAACCAGAGAAGAGGTTCAACACATGAGATCTAGAAATGATCCAATTGCTGGATTAAAGGCCACTTTATTAGAATTGGAAATTGCTACTGAAGAAGAAATCAAGGTTTATGATAAGGAAGCCAGAAAGTATGTGGATGAGCAAGTTGCTGAGGCTGAAGCCGATGCACCACCAGAAGCCAAGATGGAGATTTTGTTTGAGGATGTTTATGTCAAGGGAACTGAGGTGCCCGAATTGAGAGGTAGAATTTCTGACGACACTTGGAACTTTGAAAAGAATGGATACTCCAATAAGGTGTATTAGGTGAATAGCACAAGTGATGTAGTCAATTGGACGTCATATTTGTCATAAACGTCTTTATTTTGAGCTTAAAGCGTCTTACTTTTCGTCATATTTTGTCATTAGAAACGTCTTTATTTTGAGCTTTAAGCGTCATATTTGTCATTAGAAACGTCTTCGAAAGAGCATTCATTCTCTCCAAACGTTGATTCTATTTTAACCATTAAAGCGTCTTGATTATATTTTCATTTAAACGTCTCATTTAAACGTCTTGATTCTATTTTATCCATTTAAACGTCTTGATTCTATTTTAACCATTTAAACGTCTCTATTTTGACCATTCGAACGTCTGACTCTTTTATCCATTGAACCTCTTGCCTCTATTTTATCCGTTAACCTCCGACTCTACACCTAGACCTATCCGACAACCGCCACAACCGCCACACACAAACCTCTTCTCCAACTCGCATCTCATCTCATCACTATCATCTCAAATAATCTCACCCAAACAAATTCACAATATGTCTAATTTAAACAACATAATACGTTCGGACCGCCGACCCAGGCCCGACGACTCCGCCCCCCAGGCCATCGCCGGCACCATCTCCATGGCTGACATACCCACAAACGCTCCAAAAGCACCAGCAGCTCCAAAAATAACAGCGGCGCCAAAACCGCCAAAACAAGTGATACATCCATCGACGTTCGCCTCCATCGAAGACTTGACCTACCGCCCCACCACCGACGCAAATACCGACACACTCAACCTGTTGATGATGGAGGTGTACAAGAAACTCACAGACCTGAGCCACGACACCATTGTTTCTGCCACAGACGTGATTCTTGAAATCTTGCACAACGACAGCGATATTACCGTTAAACGGACAGAAATCGAGCTGTTGTTGGACACGAAGCTCGACGATGTGGAGTTGAACGACTGGATCAACTTGAGCCGCCGCCTCACGGACTACGGGACGCAAGAAGACGCCGGTGATGAAGAAGGCACCGCCATTGTTTTTGAAGAAGAAGACGAAGAACAGCAACCAGAGCTCGAAGAGGAAGAGGTGGAAGAGGAGGAAGGGGTTAGAGACGTGGCGGAGACCGACTCCAAGCTCGCCAGTGAAGGTATTGACGACGGGCAGGTGATAACAGTTGCTAGCTCCAAAATGCCATTGGCAGAAATTGACAGCGATTACTTGAAACGCCACCTTCCCACGGTACCGGAAGAGACCGTGGCCGAGTGTATGGCGAAATTGGGGGACAGGTCTCTCACGGAAGCAGCTTTACACCACCAGTTGTCGAGCCACATAAAAGAGTCGTCTGTTTTGACACGTATAATAGAAAATAGACACCGGATAGTGTTGAAATGGAGGCTTCTGCAGCTGGTGTCATTGGACGATATAAAGGAGGAATTGGAGGATATTGGGGATAAAGATTTGCTCCGAGAGTTCACGCAGTTGACGGCCCCAGGCAATAAGAGACGAATGTCCAGCTCAGAGCTTAAAGACAATAAGATTGCCAAAACAGAGAAGCGAAAACCCAAAATCGTCGACCTTGGTGCTTTGGCGTTCGACCAAGGGGCCCATTTGATGTCCTCTGCCAAAGTTAAGCTTCCTAAAGGCTCTTATCAGCAGAATAAGAAGCTATATGATATTGTGAGCGTTCCGGCGCCTGAAATTCCCCAGGAAGTCATTGACGCCAGGAAATCGTTGGTGCCCATCTCCGACTTGCCTGAGTGGGCCCGGCAGGCGTTTCCTTCGGGCGAAACGTCGCTGTTGAATGTGATCCAGTCGAAAATTTACCCTATGGCGTTCCAGTCCGACGAAAACTTGCTTCTTTGTGCTCCAACAGGTGCCGGTAAGACCAACGTGGCGATGTTGACGGTGCTACGGACCATAGAAAACTTCCGGACCGAATCTGGCCAAATCAGATTAAACGATTTCAAAATGGTGTATATTGCTCCATTAAAGGCTTTGGTGAACGAACAAATGAGAGAGTTTGAAAGACGTTTAACTGCCACCTATGGAATCGTGGTGAACCAGTTGTCTGGGGATTCCAATCTCACCAAGCAGCAGATCATGGAAACCCAGCTTTTGGTGGTGACGCCGGAAAAATGGGATGTGATCACCAGAAAGTCCACCGATGCCTCGTACACCAACCTCGTTCGGCTTATCATAATCGACGAAATCCATTTGCTTCACGATGAAAGAGGACCGGTTTTGGAGAGTATTGTGTCCCGGACTTTGAGACAAGTGGAACAGACTGGCGTGCCCGTAAGACTCGTGGGGTTATCTGCCACGTTGCCCAATTACGCCGACGTGGCACGGTTTTTGAGAGTCGACATGGACAAAGGCATGTTCTTCTTCAATGCCGCTTATAGACCCTGTCCATTGCAGCAAGAGTTCATTGGCATAAAAGAGAAAAAAGCCATCAAGAAGTTGAATGCCATGAACGAGGCATGTTATGAGAAATTGACCGAGTGCATCTCCAACGGCCATCAGGTTATCATCTTTGTGCATTCCCGAAAAGAAACGTTCAAGACCGCCAACTGGCTCAAGCAGAAACTCCAAGACGAAAACCAAATCGACAAGTTTTTGAGCTCGAACGTGGGAGTAAAAGAGGTGTTGAAAACGGAGGCCGATAACATGACCAACAAGAACTTACAAGATATTCTTCCCAGTGGGTTTGGAATCCACCATGCCGGGTTGGAAAAAAGCGAGAGGATCGTGGTGGAAGACTTGTTTGCCCAGGGCCACATCAAGTGTCTTGTTTCCACTGCCACATTGGCCTGGGGTGTGAATTTACCCGCACACACAGTGGTGATAAAGGGCACCGAAACCTACTCTCCCGAGAAAGGAACATGGGTGCAACTTTCACCTCAGGATATCCTCCAAATGTTGGGTAGAGCTGGAAGACCACGGTATGATAAGAGCGGAGAAGGTGTGATTATCACTTCCCAAGACGAAATCCAATATTATCTTGCGGTTTTGAACCAGCAGCTTCCCATAGAGTCCCAGCTCATGAGTAAATTGGCCGACAGTGTCAATGCTGAAATCGTGTTGGGGACCATCAGTTCTATTGAAGATGCCGTCCAATGGTTGAGCTACACTTATTTGTTCATCAGGATGTTGAGATCCCCGGGCCTTTACCATGTGGGGCCGGAATATGACCAGGATGAGTCGTTATACTATAAAAGGCTCGACTTGGCCCACTCGGCGTTGGTGATTCTTCAAAATAACAAGTTGGTGAAGTACAATCAGGAAGAAGGGACGGTAGTGTCCACAGAATTGGGCAAGATTGCATCCCATTTCTACATCACCTATAACACCATGAACAACTACAACAGCCAGTTAAGACCGTGGTTTACGGAAATCGACATACTCAGCATTTTTGCTTCGTCCGGTGAGTTCAAGTTCATTCCCTTGAGACAAGAAGAGAAGCTAGAAGTCACCAAACTTTACGAGAAGTGCCCTATTCCCATCAAAGAAAGCCCCCATGACCCGTTGGCCAAAGTGAACATACTATTACAGACATATATCTCCAGATTATCATTGGAAGGGTTTGCGTTGGTTTCCGATATGATTTACATCACCCAATCGGCCGGCCGGTTGTTGAGAGCTATACACGAGATCTGCTTGCGGAAGAACTGGTCGTCGGTGTCCAAAATCACCCTCAATCTCTGCAAAATGACCGAGAAGAGAATGTGGCTTACCAACTCGCCGCTTCGGCAGTTTGGAGCGAATGCGTCCAAGGAGATCATCAGGGCCACGGAAAACTCGTACTTGCCATTCGTCAGCTACTTCAATTTGGCGCCTGAAGCGTTAGCTGAAGCGTTGAATTTGAAGGGGAACAGTAGACGGGTGCATGAGCTTCTCCAGCAGTTTCCCAAGTTGTCGTTGAGCTATTATGCCCAGCCGTTGACGCACAATTTGTTGAAAGTGATGGTGGAAGTGGTGCCAGACTGGGACTGGAACACTTCTGTACACGGGAATTTCCAGGACTTTGTGGTGTTCGTGGAAGACGGGGATGGGGAGAACATTTTGTTCAGAGACAGAATAACGGTGCTGAAAGTGTTGGAGAGGAAGGAGATGGTGATGGAGTTTACGGTGCCGTTATCAGACCCGATTTCCCCCAACTATTTTATCACGTTTATCAACGATAAATGGCTTCATTCGGAATTCAAGATTCCTTTGATGATATCAGACTTGAAGATCCCCAGAAAGCCTCCAAGTTTCACGAAATTGACGGCAGAAGAGACCAAACCGGTTTCGGAGCTCAAAGTGGAAGAGTTCATCGCTACTTTTGAGTTCCTGCACTTCAACAAGTTCCAGTCCCAGGTGTTTGATTCGTTGTACAACACCAACGACAACACGTTTATCGGCATGTCCAAAGGATGTGGGAAAACTGCATGTGCTGAGTTGGCATTATTGAGCCACTGGAAGCAGAATAAGGGCAGGGCATTGTACCTTTTACCCAGCGAGCAGAAGATCCAAAAACTCTGCCAGGCATGGCAGAAGAAGTACCAGCTGATCGGCGAAGATGGAAAAAGCATTGATGTGCTTACGGGAGATTTGGCCTCCGATTTAAGCAAACTAGCCAACAACCATGCTATTTTGAGTACACCGGAGATATTCGATATCGTATCCAAGAGATGGAGACAACGGAAAGTCGTGCAGACCATTGAAATGATTATTTGTGACGACGTGCATCTTTTAGGGGCCGGAGCCGAAGGGGTGGCGTACGAGAATGTCATTGCCCGAATGAAATTTGTTTCTTCTCAAACCAACACCGAAACCAGGTTCATTTGCTTATCCAGCTCTTTGGAAAACGGCAGAGATTTTGGTGATTACATGGGGTGTCCACGGCAGTCCATTTATAACTTTGACCCCACTGAACGGTTCAATCAGATCCAAGAGATCAGAATCCAGGGCACCAATTTCAACGACAATAAAACAATGATTTTGAATACCGTCAAGACCTTGTACAATTTCTTGAAAGACAACACCGGGGCTGGCAAATCGTTGGCATTCTTGTCCACCAGAAAAGAGGCCATTGAAGTTGCACTTGACATTGTGAGGTTTGCCGAAACCGACTCCTGGCCCTTACTTCGGGCTGCAGTGGATGATGTCCTGCCATATTTGAACAAGGTGTCAGACTTGACCTTGAAGGAAGTGCTTTCAAAGGGTGTGGGGTACATATACGCCGGAATGAGCTCGGTGGAGAGGCTTGTTGTTGAAAGACTCTTTTCTCGGGATCTTTTGACAGTATTGGTGGCCAGTAAAGACGTTGCCATAGACAGTCCCGTGGCCAACAATGTGGTAGTGTTGGGGACAGAAGAATATGACGGCAGAGAACACCGATACGTCAACTATTCCATCAATACCGTGTTGGAGATGGTGGGGTGCTGTGTGGACCCCATGAACCAGCTGAAGGTGTTGATGTACACGAAAAACAGCACCATGGGCCACTATGGCCAGTTTTTAAAGGAGGGAATGCCGTTGGAAAGCTACTACAACTCGCTTATGCACGATGTGTTTTTAACGGGGTTCAGCACTCGAATCTTCAAAGAACGACAAGACTGTATTGACTGGCTCACGTTCACGTATTTCTACCGGAGATTACAACTCAATCCCAGCTTCTACGACGTCAAAGACACTTCTCACACCGGCATTTCCGAATTCTTGTCTGATTTGGTAGAAGACACCGTGAAAGACCTTGTGGATGGTGACATGGTGGAATTAACAGAAGTAGAGGCAGAAGATGCAGAAGAAGAAGACGAAGAGACCATTACGCCGCTCAACAGTGCTCTTATTGCGTCCCATTACAGCACGTCATACCACACGATGGTGGAGCTCAACAAGCTCAACAGCACCACCAGACTAAGGGGTATTCTTGAGCTCGTGTGCTCAGCTGCAGAATTTGAAAATGTGCCCATGAGACTCAACGAAGCCGATACCCTTGCTAAAGTGTACAGCCAGGTTCCCGTCAAGGCCGCAGAACCAGACTACGATTCCCCCTTCTTCAAGACGTTTGTGTTACTCCAAGCCCATTTCTCCCGTATAAAGTTGCCGGTAGACCTCAGATTGGATCTTGACGTGATCTTAAAACGAGTTCTTCGGGTCGTGAATGCTTGTGTGGATACTTTATCCAGTGATGGGTTTTTGAACGCCGTCCAGGCCATGGACTTGTCGCAGATGGTGGTGCAAGGATTGTGGAACCGGGACTCTCCTCTCAAGCAAATCCCCCATATCAATGGCGGGATCTTGAAAAGGTGTGAAAAATATAATGTGGAAACGGTGTACGATATTATGTCGCTAGAAGATGAGGAAAGAGACGATGTGCTTCAACTAGAGGGCAAAGAATTGGAAGATGTGGCGGAGTTTGTCAACAAGTACCCCAACGTCGATGTGAGCTATGAAATAGACTTATCTCAGCCTATCGTTGCTAATGGTGCCGTGGAAATCACCGTCAATTTGGAACGAGACGAGGAGATGGACGATTTGGAGGTGGTGTCCCACCTTCCTGGCACTAAGAGAGAAGAGTGGTGGGTGGTGGTGGGGGAATCAGAGTCTAGTCAGCTCTATGCTATAAAAAAGACCACTATTGCCAAAGAGCTGCAAAATGTGAAGCTTGAGATTGCCATTCCCACTCTGGGGCTGCACAAATTGACGATATGGTGTATGTGTGACTCGTACTTGGACGCCGACAAAGAGGTGAGCTTTGAAGTGGAGGTTGAACCGGAAAAAGACTAGCAAAGAAACGTTGATGCAAAAAAAACAGCCAAACATTGATGCAGAAGATGCAAAACGCTCATAAAAAAGTATATAAGTTGAAGATTTCGCACAAAATATATTTCACAGATTATAATATGGCAGAAAACATCCTAACGCCGTTTCTTAAAAAACTACTCCCCGTAGAACCCACATTGACGCCAGAAGACCTAGCCGATGTCCTTGAACTAATATTCCAAGGGAAAGTGTCTGAAATCCAAAAGGCGGCGTTTTTGACCGCTTTAAGAGTCACAGGTATAGATCACCAGCCCCAGTTCATTGCCGCCGCCGTCACCACCGTCATGAAGTTCTCCCACCCCATAGACGCGGCCAGCGTTCCAGGAGACGGGTTTGTGGACGTCGTGGGCACCGGTGGCGACGGCCAAAACACATTCAACGTGTCTACCGCTTCATCCATTGTGGCAGCGGGTATGGGAATTCCAGTGTGTAAACACGGGGGCAAGGCGTCCACGTCGTCGTCGGGATCAGGGGATCTTTTAAAGTGCTTGGGAGTGGACTTGATGAAGGTCAATAAAGATACCGCCACTCATGTTTTGACCAAGTCGAAATACACGTTTCTTTTTGCCCCAGCATTCCATGAAGTGATGGCTAACGTGGCAGGGGTTCGGAGGCAGTTGGGAATACCCACGATATTCAACATCTTGGGGCCGTTGATGAACCCGGCCCCCGTTTCGTCCAGGATTCTCGGGGTGTACAGAAAACCATTGGGAGAAGCGTACGCTCAGAGCGTGTTGCAATTGACTGCCAACGACCCGACACACAAGCGGTCTATGGTGGTGTATGGACAGGTGGGGCTTGATGAAATCTCCCCCATTGGAGCCACCAGCTGCTGGTTCGTTGAAAATGGCGCTATCACTTACGAAGAGTTGACGCCGGCTACTTTTGGTATCCCCGAAACGTCGCTCGAATCGGTGAAATCAGGCACTCCCGAGGAAAATGCAGTGGCGATGCTCCACATCTTGCACCAGGACGACGACCAGTTCAAGGTTCACTCTGATAACCTCGAAAACCATCCCATTGTCAACTACATTCTTATGAACAGTGCAGCGTTGGCGGTGGTGCACGGACAGACGGACGACTTCAAGGAGGGGGTCGAGTTGGCCAAGAAGGCCATTGTGTCCGGTGCCGCCTTGGAAGCCTTGGACTCCTTCAAGCAGGTGTTGGCCAGTCTTTAGAAGAGTCGTGCGCGTACCAGACCACTACACTAATGTTTGTGCGCGTCTAAACAAAAATCCATAAATAAATCAATAAACACATAAATCATAACACATGTTCGTGTCGAAACTCATAGGCACGCCCAGAGCCAAAGACAATGCCCGAACCCTAGAGTTCACGCCTATAGGAAAAAGCAAAACCAGAGCACCCGGCAGTGTCGACGGCGAAGACAAAGAAAACGCCAGGTTTATCATGGCAGCAAAAGGCCACAACCCCGACAGATTAACCAACGGACCGGACTACAATATCACAGCGGAGAACACCGAGGAGTTCAGCACCATGGGCAACTCGCCGTTCAAGATGTTCGCCGAAGTAGAGCCTTCCCACTACACCAATACTAAGGAAGTGTCAGTTACAGAAGGAAACCATTTACTCACGAATGGAGCCACGTCGATCAATGAGCAACAGTACAAGATCAAGCAGCTCAATAACGAGAACATCAACATGAAGGTAGAGATCAGACACTTGCGGGACCTTCTTCAGAAAATCCCTGATGATCAGGTGAATTTGGTGGAGGTGAATATCCTGTTGGAGGAGAAGCTTAATCATGCAGGGAATGAGATACGTCAGTTACGAGACCAGGTCAAGGAGTTGACGTATGCCGCCAGCAACCAGGCCATGTCGATGTCTGAGTTGCAGCGGGAGCAGAGCCAGAGAGCGGAGGAGCTCCAGGACCGGTATGAGGCATTGTTGGCCGAAAAAGATGAAAGAGCCCATGATCTTGAACACCGGTACGAGGCTTTGTTGGCTGAAAAAGAGGAGATGAACCATAATATTGAACGGTACGAGGGGTTATTGGCAGATAAGGAGCAAGCCGGGTCTAGAGAGGCAAACTCCGCCCAGCAGGAGAACGAGCAGCTCAGAGCCCAGATCGAGTCGCTTTTGGCTGAGAATGACGCATTGAGAGGCCGATTCGAAACACTCGCCGACCAACACGAAGCCAACGACGACGATAATGAAAAACTCCGTGGCCAGTTGGCAGAAATAAGGGCCGGTTTGGACTCCAAGACGAGCATGTTGAAACAACAGGAAGAATTGGTGGAGGATTTGAAGCTTGAGAATTCTCATTGGCAAGAACGGTACAACCGGTTGAATGACGAAATCCAGCAGATGAACAGGTCCCACCAGGGCGGTAGCGAAGACTTATCTGATGCCAGGCATGAAGTGTTGGCTTTGAGACAGAAAGTCGACGAATTACAGCAATTGAACGACCGTGTTAATGCCAAACTCGAACGTGCACATCGTGAACTCAAAGATACTGTGAATGATAAATCAGACACCGAGCTATTGCACAAGCTTCATTACATGGAAGAAGAGTTGAAGGACCATCAGAGAATCGAGTCGGACTTAAGAGACCAAATCAACTCTTTGATCAAAAACCGATCCGAGGACAGCAGGTATGACGTTTACGAAGCACAGATCGACTCGCTCAGCACCAATGAAACGAAGATGGCTGATTTGAACAAGAAATTAACGGCCCAAGTAGCTAAGTTGAAAGACGAGATCTACCATCTCACGTCCTCTTCAAACAACAGCAGTGCTCAGACCATGTCGTTACAAAGGCAGAACCAGGACCTCAAGGAGAGGCTATTGACATTAGAAGAAGAGTTGGTGAACGTCGAAGACTCCAATAGAGGTTCAGACAAACAATTGAGGACTCTCCAAAAAGACTTTGATCGGTTGAACAACGATTATCATGCGTTGAAAGAGGAGAACGCAGCCCTCGTGGACCAAATCAGAACCCAGGCCAGAAACTCCGACTCGGTGATGTCGGAACTCGATAAATTGAGCTTGCGGAGACTAGAATTAAACTGTGAAAGCATGGAGCAGGAAATCGAATCTTTGAACAGCACCATTGGAAAGTTGAAGCATGAGTTGGATATCGAAAGAGATAACAACCATACTGAAGAGTTACGGTTGGAAATCAAGAGCTTGAGGAGAGAGCTTGAGTCTAGCACTGACAACGAACAAATTGAACAACTTTCTTCAGAACTCAGACGCTTGAAGACAGAATTGAAGTATGCCAACGACAGAAGTGCCCACTACGAACAGGAGCTTCTCCAAAGCCAACAACAACACCAATCTAATAGATTTGTGCCCGCTATGGATTACAGACCCACAACCCCCAGTTCCTCCGTCTTGGAGCAAGAGTGTCATAGATTGAGTATGGAGAGGGACCAGTTGGTAAGCAATTTGAAAGAAATAGAAAACCGGTACAGAAACTTGCAAGCATCTGCCATCAGTAAAGACGATATGTTGGACAGATTAGAAATCCAGTTGAAAGAACAGAACAGAACCAACAAGAGTACGTTCTCCTTGGAGGTGGAGGAAAAAACCCAACTCATGAAGGCCAAGGCAGAGAACGAATTGAAAGTGAAGCAACTCCAGATTGAAAAAGAGAGTTTGCAAAGAGACTACGAGTTCCAAATTCTGCATTATAAGTCTAGAATTGACGAGTTGACCAAGAAAACCGACACCAAACTCGACCAGACCTCAGAGTCGGTGGTTACGCTTTTGGAGAAGCGTCTTGAGGAAGCATACAAGGCAAAACACGAGCTCACACAGAAAGCCGATGACTTGGCCAATGAGCAAGCTTCCTTGAAGGCCAAAACAGAGTCAGCTCAGAGAGAAGCGTCACATTTGCTTGATGCGAACTCTGTTTATGAGCAGAATGAAAAGTTAATGAAACTCGAAATATCCAAACTCGAATTTGAAAACAAGTCGGTCGTAGATGAGTTGAACAAAGTGACACAGCACTGCCATAAACTAGTCAACAAGTTGACGGAACTCAAGCAAGGTCACGATTCGTATTCGAAGTTGGATAATCAGTTGTTGCAGAGAAAAATCGATGACTTGAACTTCAAATTATCGGAAACCCACATTTCCTCACCCACCCCAGCAGGCAACAAGAAAGCGGTGGTGCTAGAGGAGCAATTGAAATACTATAGAGCCAAGCTCTATGATCTCAATTTGCGGGCCAACGACCTCGAATTCATGTACAATTTTGTCATTGATTCCGTCAAAAAGTCCAAAGGGGCCATCAAAGAAAACATTTTCGAGTTTTCCAAGCTTGGAATCTACGCAGACCACCAGGTGTCACATAGAAAGAAACCAACGTTTGCAGTGGTAGCCAAAATGGTGCTTGCACTGGTGAGAATGAAACGGAGAAACGACAAGGCCGAGCGAAGAAAGCAGGCAATTGAAGATTTGAAGCATGATATTGACAGACGGAAACTCGCCTAGAACGTTGTAACATACTGTACATTAGATGTAAGCACAATATATTAATACATAAGATAGTATCTTAATAGCTACCATTCCACTCTTCCATTATCCAATCCTCTCAGCTCTTCCATTACCCAATCCTCTCTCATTCTGTAAAGTTCCGCCTCGCTATAGGCGTCTGGTACACTCTATCAGACACCTCCCGGGCCCTACCGACCTTCGGCGTGGCAGCGGGTCCAAAACTCATATTGCCATTGGAATTGTTCCTCTTAGGCATGGGAAAGTTTGGCGGAATAAAATCAGTGTGTAGACTAATGGAAAGATCACTGGTATTATTTCCCATAATACTGTCATTGACGTGGTTTGTCAGAAGCATGTTGTCCATATCATGCTGGCCGTATCCGTTGCTCAAGAACTGGCCCACCGTCAACTGGTCGTCGTGGAACGTGTCACTTGCTTTATTTGTCATTGGTTTCAAGATCGTTCGGTCTCCTGGAGCACTGGGCCCGTTTAAAAACTTCTGGAGAATCGACGTGTCACTCCAGATCCCATCTTTGGAAAGCCGTTTGTTCTTATAGTACTTGGCACTGAAATTGGCCGGGTTAATAGGGATTCCTCCGTCTTCTTCTTCGTCTAGAAGAAACTGAGGAAACAAGTTTGATGTGGCCTCAAAAAGACCCTGGGTGTCGATATCGTCAAAGGGAATGGGCTCATCGCTGCTCCACTTCTCGATGTAGAGCACCTGGTTGGCGTTGGCGAAATGGACGTACGAATACGAGCCGTCTGTCATTGATTGTTTTTAAATCAATTTTGTGTTTTTGATATTAGCTGCGAAAAATACTCTGTGTTCTACTTTATGCACATTAAATAGTTTATACATTGTCCTATACCGCCACAGGAACCCGACAAAGGTCCTCGAAAAGCGTCGGTTTGGACGTCAACACCACCGGGTCCACATTTGACGGTTTCACCAACTTGAATGCCCCCGTTCCAATGCTCATCGTTTGCCCCAAAATAATACACTCAGAAACACCTTCAATCTTATCGTTTTTCATGTAGAAAGCAGCATCAAAGAGATGGTCGGTGGTCTTTTCGAACGACGCCAACTGCAACACCGAGTCTCTCATTTTACTGAGACCAAATCTGGTGATTCCCAACACTTCTCCCTTGTAAGTCATGACATCACCCAACAATTGGATATGACGAGGATCCACGCTCATTCCGTGCTTACTCATTGTGTAGTCGATTTCTCCGATAATAGAAGACCGGGCTGCTTCGATACCCAACACCTCAAACACCTCAAGCACGTGGTTGGTGGTGGTCTTGGTGCCCACCACTCCATCGGTGCACATGACGTCTTTCAATCCGTATCCTTCCACCAATAACTCCTTTTTGTTGTCGTCCCTGATATTGATGACCGCACGGGAAATGTTGGAGAGTCCCTTGATGCAGATGCTTGGAAGGGCTCTCTTTAAGTGCTGCATACGGAAGAAAAGCACGTTATTATGATCACTGAGTTTGTAGTCCACATTGACGGACCGGGCCAAGGTTTCAATCTTGGTGTCACTGAGAGTCACAAGAATGTTCAACCGGTCAGATCCCGTTATCGAAACATGTGCTGGTTGAATCTTGAGTTTAGGAGCGTTAACAATAGCCTGTGCAATGGTCTCGATGGTCAATTCCAACTGTAACTTTTCAATGGTCTTCAAATCGATTTTCACCGTCAAGTACGCCATGTTATCCTTGTACACATCCTGGATGAAGAACGCCACATCCAGAAGTAACGTCTTTTCAATTCTTCCTTTGACCACACGAGCAGCGATTTCGTCGTCGTCGTTAACCAATACCGAGTTTATAATAGGCGTGGAAATGACTTTGGAAGCGTTGATGATTTCTTTGATACGGGGAACACCCAACGTCACATTCATACTGGCAACACCGGCGAAATGGAAAGTTTTCAACGTCATCTGGGTACCTGGTTCTCCAATAGATTGAGCTCCAATGGCACCCACGGCAGTTCCTGGTTCAACTTTGGCTCTGGAATACTTATATAAGCATTGTTTCAAGAAGGTGTTGATGGCATTTGCAGAGATCTTCAAGATTTGATCAACCGCATTCAAACTAGCCGTATCGTCGTCGATAACCATCATGTCATCGTTCTTCTTGTACAATGGTCTCAAGCCCTTCTTTTGCCGGGTCTTGGCCAATATGGTGGCTTTCTTGTCGACGAAATCTCTTATGGAATTATAAAAATCTCTTTCTGCATCATTCTGATCAATGAATTCCACATCTTGTAACTTCTTAGACTCGGTGATTTCACTACCCAAATTATCGTACCGAATCAACTTCTTTTCTAGTGGTTGCAACACCGACTCCACTAAATCTATGACTTCGTAAGGAACCAATCCTTTTTCGCTATTACTGAAGGTGATATTGAAACTGTGGTCCCATTGACGAGTGAAATTCACCGGCCGGGCATCACCCTCCATGTCGAAAGGATCCAACCCATCCCCACCGTACGTGAATTGAACAATACCGTTGGATGAATTCCGGACCGTGTTATCGTATTGCGACGACAAATCTTCCAACGACTTCATCAATCTTCTGGACATATAACCGGTTTCTGCAGTTTTCACAGCCGTATCCACCAACCCTTCTCTACCAGAAATAGCGTGGAACAAGAATTCCGGCGGAGTTAAACCACTGAAGAAAGAATTCCGAACAAACCCTTTGGATTGGGGCGTCTTGGAGTTCTTGGTGAAATGTGGTAACGATCTGTCTTGGAATCCATCGGGAACACGATTACCAGAAATAATCTGCTGTCCCACCACAGCCACCATCTGTGACACATTCAAGGTAGAACCCTTGGACCCACAGGTAGCCATGATCAATGGCGCATTAAGTGAATCCAATTCTCGGATACACACTTCACCCACCTCTTCTCTGACTTTGGACAATAAACCTCCAATTTTGGCTTCCAACGTTTGTTCTTCATTACAACCGGGCTGGGTCTCCAATTTCCCTCTATTATACAAATCAATCAACTCGTCACACTTCAAATATGCCTGTTCTACCATCAACTCTTTTTTGTTCTTCAAATCAGTACCAGGAGTCACATCGTTGATACCAATAGAAAACCCTCTATTACCCAAGAACCGAGCACACAACTTGGACATCCGGTTCATGGCCTCTGCCGCTTCGTGTGGTCCATAATCCCTCAAGATCGTGTAGAACACAGAATGCTTTTTACCATCTCCCAAAGTGGATTTGTCCATGACACCAGATAAGATCTGAGACCCTCTGATAATGACGTATCCATCATTAGGAGACATTTCATTGGCAAATCCCTTGGCTGGTGGATGGTATGTCTTTGCTTTGGCGTCCAAGTTGATGACAACTTTGGAGTTTCTGTTGGGCTTGATCAAAAGCGAAAATACTTGTTTTCCAGTCCACAATTGAACCGGTTTCATAATTGCTGGAGGAGGCAAGTCGAAATGAATATCGGCATCAGACATCATACACAATAACTGGTTGATGGTGGCTCTATCGTAAAACGAGTCCTTGTGGGAAATCAAGTACGAACCAGTGATAAAATCCTGGGTAGCAGCAATAATAGGTTCACCAGATTTGGGGGTAAGTAAGTTATTCTTGACCCCCATTAAATTGATAGCTTCAGCTCTGGCTTCTTCCGTTTGCGGCACATGCAAATTCATCTCATCACCATCAAAATCAGCATTATAAGGTGTACACACACACTCGTTCAACCTGAAGGTTCTCCAGGGTCTGATTTTGGCGTAATGAGACAAGATCGATAATCTATGCAACGAAGGCTGTCTATTGAACAACACCACGTCCCCGTCTTCGATATGTCTTTCCACCACGTCACCAATATGCAAGTTTTTGGCGATTTTCATCCGGTCACCAAACCGTAAGTTCCTTTTAGTGTTTTCATTCTGTTTCAACACATAGTTAGCACCCGGGTGGATTTCTGACCCGTTCAAGATCAAGTTCTGGAGCTTCTTCCGGTTGTATCGAGTACACTTCTCGGGGTACGTCAAGATCTTGGCCACCCGGTCAGGAACCGCCACTTCGTCGATCTTCAAATTGGGATCGGGTGAAATCACAGTTCTACCAGAAAAGTCCACTCTTTTACCAGACAAATTCCCTCTGAATCTGCCCTGTTTCCCCTTCAATCTCTGGCAAAACCCTCTTATAGGTTTTGCCGATTTGGCCCCCCCTCCGCCGGCCGAGGGCATCAATGCCGGGTTGGCAGCATCGGAATTGATATACATGGCCACCGACAACTGCAAATAGTCCCATTGTTCCATCAAATTGTTGATGGAAATGCCCTTTTCAATTCCCGCCTTGATCAACGACGACGTCCACACGATCTCCGTCAATTTCACCGTCAAATCATCTTCATTAGACTGAGCATCCATCATCACCGATGGTCTAATACACACAGGAGGAGCCGGCAAGTACCTCCATATGTACATTTCCGGGCGGCCGCCCCGCGACGCATCGATCCCCAACAACTCACACTCATCAGGGGTGATATGTTTGAACAAATTCAACACTTTCAATGGGTTCAAGTCTTCATGCATTCTCTTGGTAAATTTGTCCAATTCGGGGTTTCTGGCTAGCACCTGGTCCACCTCCTGGTCCCACACCTCCTTTTCCGGAGTGGGTTTCTTCCCGATCCACCGAAACGTGTCATGAACCACCTTTAGCGCTGCCGGGCCCGCTCCACTGGCAGCTTTTTTCACCACTCCATTAACATGTGTACATTTGAAACACCGTCTCTGTTTCTTGCACTGGTCCAAGATCTGCTTGAGGATCTTCATGCGCCGCAAGTTGTCGATATAAGGCCGTCTCAAGTCGCTGAGGAACTTCCGTTTGGTCATTTCATCCAACAAAATATGACCACAGTTCTTACAGATGCATTGGAGGATCTGAATGATGGCTTTGAAGTACCCCACGTGAAAAACCGGCAACGCCAAGCGCACATGGCCGAAATGGCCGTGACAGGACGCCAAATTCCCCTGGCAAGTGGAGCAGGAGCTGGAGTTGGCAGAAATGCCCATTCTGGTGTCTAAAGCGCCGTTTTCTTTGACGGTTCTGCCTTTTTCCAAGTCGTAGAGGTCTCTAGTCTTGACCTCGACCTCGGACTGCGCGACGATCTCCTGCGCCGACATGGCGCTGAACTCGAGGCCCTTGATTCGTTTGGGGGTGATGTCCACCACTACTTCCTTCATGTGATGTGTAAGATGAATTTTTTTCTGAGATGCGTCACGTGTAGATTTGGTGGTTGGTCACGTGACCTTTGGGTGCGGGTATTTATTTGAGTGTCGCAGAAGAAAGTGGCAAACATGTCGAAGGAAGAACAACCCACAGAGGAGGAAAAGAAGGTGATCAAGTCGTTGGAAGAAGACGACGACGAGTTCGAGGATTTTCCTGTTGATACGCAATGGACCAGCACGCAGAAGGCGCTGGTGAATCCGGATATTTTGTGGGAGGAGGACTGGGAAGATGACGATAATGAGGACGATTTTGGGAAGAAGTTGAAGGAGGAGTTGGGACGGCATGCAAGCTGAAGGTGCACGCTGAATATGCACGTCAGTCCATGTTCAGTGTGTGTGTAGTGTTCGATTACACGTCACATTCAGCTGCGTGTTTAACTGTGTGTTCAGTGTGTTCAACTGCCTGCTCAACTGCGTGTTTCTTGTTATGATACACGTCACATGTAATGTAAACGTCAATACGTGCCGCTACATCTTCTACGCTCATGCACGTAATTCCTCGTGAATCGAAGAGAGAGAAGGCATATCAGAAGAACCACAGAAGACACCAGATTAAAATAGTTGTATACTAATAAACGAAATTATCCATTGAATTTGCAGAGAAAAGAACAAAGAAGTGAAAAAAGGCTTGGATCACATCAGATGTACCTTTATTCAACAAGAGAAGAATTAGAGAGCACAGAAGTAGAAGATAGAGACGAGTCGAGTAAAACAGAGGGCATTAAGAGAAGAATGACAAGAGACGGATGGTATTATAGTAAAAAAGAGCATCACACAAGAGAAGAGCATTTCAAGAAGAGAAACAGAGTATCAAATAAGAACCGGATCGGACGCAGATCAGAAGTTGACTAAATAGGACAGAAATTAGAAGATATAAGATGATAAAGAACAGAAGCCGAAAAGAAGAGAAGATGACTGAAGTGGAAAAGACACCCGAATCAAACAGTATATGTTCAGTTAACTTCTAGCCATGGAGTTCGATCGAACACCAAATGTACCCTAAGAGAAGATAGAGAAGAGACAATTGGATAATTGGATAATTAGAGAAGAAGAAGAAGATGGTGATAAAGAGAGAAGAAGATAAAAAGAGAAGAAGATAAAGAGAGAAGAATGGCAGTATTAGAAAAGAGTGGTGTTTTAAGAAAAGAACATGTTTCAAGGAAAGAACGGTTTCAAGAAAAGAACGGTTTCAAGAATGTGTTATAATTAGAGGAGACAGTAAGAATCATATCAAATAGAGAACAGAATAAGGCCTGTACTAAACAAACATCAAAGGCATTTACAAGAATACGATAAACGAATATCAGAACTCCAGAAGAGGATCAAAAGATCAAAAAAAATCAAAGAGCCAAACCTCTATTAACTATGCATAGAAATTCACAGACTTGCTCTTTCTCGCTTGCACCTCACTAATGGCCTCCACAAAATCCTCATGTCTTATAACAGACTTGCCATTCCTCAAAGCAATCATCCCCGCCTCCACAGTCACCGCCTTCAACTGGGCTCCATTGAATTCATCGGTAGACCTAGCAAGTTCTCTCCAATTAACGGAATTATTATCACAGTTCAATTTCCGGGCATGAATCTTCAACACCGACTCTCTGGCTTCCTCCGAAGGCAAAGGAAACTCTATTTTCCGGTCCAATCTACCACTTCTCAATAATGCCGGATCCAAAGTATCCACCCTATTAGTGGCCGCCAAAACCTTGACTCTATCGTCACTTCCAAACCCGTCCAACTGGTTCAATAATTCCAACATGGTTCTCTGCACCTCTCTATCTCCGGATTTGTCGGAATCAAATCTCTTGGTCCCAATCGCATCCAATTCATCAATGAATATAATCGTAGGAGCCTTTTCTTTGGCTAAAGCAAAAGCATCTCTCACCAACTTGGCCCCATCTCCAATAAACATCTGCACCAACTGAGGAGCCGCCAACTTCAAAAATGTCGCCCCCGATTGGGCAGCACAGGCTCGGGCCAACAAGGTTTTACCGGTACCTGGAGGACCATACATCAAAGCACCTTTTGGCGGCTTGATTCCCAAGTGTTTGAACTTGTCTGCCTGTTTCATGGGCAACACCACCGCCTCAATCAACTCCTCGATCTGTTTGTCCAACCCGCCAATGTCGGAGTAGTCTTCTGTGGGTTTTTCATCCACTTCCATGGCTTTGACCCTCGAATCGTACTCCGATGGCAAAGTGTCCAAAATCAAGTACGAGTCCTTGTTCACGCCGATCAAATCGTTGGGTTTCAACGTGTCGGGATCCACCAACCCAATCAATGGGAGGAAAATCGTCTGCCTGGTGGAGGTCTTGATGACGGCGGATTTTCCAGACCGAGCAGCGTCCAAATCCACATTGGCGCCCTGGTCGTTAGCCTCTTGTTCGGCGTCCAAATCAAGGAGCTCCACCACATTGCCCACCAAGAAAGGCAACTGCTTATTGTTATTGATTTTCTGCTGGTTGTCTTTGATCTTTTCCAACATCACCGTCTTTTCATGGCTCAACCGCTGCGACTCTGATTTCATGACTTTGATGTCGTTGTCCAAGAGACGGGTACGGGTGTTGATGTCGTAGGTGGCCAAGCTGAAGATCTCCTGGTCGATCTCGTTCTGGGATTCTAAGTCTTCTAACGTTGCCATTTTAGATATAAATAATTGCCACTATTTCGCGATTTTATATAGTTATGTATCTCAGAGACATTGTTAGTGAGGCGGAGGAGGAGAGGTTGAGAGAGTTGTGCAAGCAGGGTATGTGTGAGTGGGTGATTGTGTTTTGTGTACAAACACAAACAGCGAATTTTGTGGTTGGTTACTAACGTTCAGCACGAGACTTGTCGTACTCGCCGTATTCCAAGTTCAGGTACGTATTTCCAAAAATGATGTCAAAGCTCTAGCTAACAGACAGGGTCGGGTGCACGCTTCTCACGGCGGAGGGGGAGTTCATCTCTGGCGCCAACATTGAAAACGCCTCGTACGGCGGGGCCATTTGTGCCGAACGGTCTACAATCTGCAAAGCAGTGGTACGTATCAAAAAACGAAGCCAGGCTTCAAGCAAAACCACAAGGTCAAGCAAAACAAGGCTTGTTGCTTCAAACAACTACTAACGCCCAGAACGAAGGAAAGTACAAGTACCGGGTCATTGCCATTCTGAGCGACATGGACACCACCATTTCGCCGTGTGGCATTTGTCGCCAGTTTATTCGAGAATTTGGCAGAGACATTCCCGTGTTGATGTACAGCAGCAGCGGCTCCACGTACCTGTTGAAAACCCTCGACGAGTTGTTGCCCGACAGCTTTGGGCCCGAGCACCTCCAATAGTTCAGATAGTTCTAGTCCAATAGTACTTTTAGTCCAAAAAAATCGCATCGAAAAAAATTCAACTCAAATTCAATGGCCATCTGTGCATCTTCTGTGTGTGGCAAAGACACCACCAGCACCCTCAAGTGCCCGTTGTGCTTGAAGCAAAACGTTGAGAGCATTTTCTGCGACCAGACGTGTTTCCGAACCTGCTGGTCCCACCACAAATTCATCCACAAACAAGACGATGGGCAAATTTACGACCCATTTCCAAATTTCAGCTACAGGGGAAATACCAGACCCCACTACCCGTTGAGTGGCCGCAGAGTGGTGCCCAAGCACATCAAGCTCCCGGACTACGCCAAAGACGGCAAGCCTGTCAGCGAGTTGAAAAACGACCGGTTGGGCAAAATCACCAGTTTGACAGAAAAAGAGATTGAAAAGATCCGCAAGGTGTCGGTGTTGGGAAGAGAGGTGTTGGACGCCACGGCCAAGCACGTTGCTCCGGGCATCACCACCGACGAGTTGGACGCCATCTTGCACCGGGAGTGTGTCAAGAGAAACTGCTACCCGTCGCCGTTGAACTACTACAACTTCCCCAAGAGTTTCTGCACGTCGGTGAACGAGATCATCTGCCACGGGATCCCCGACCAGACGCCGCTCAAGGACGGGGACATCATCAACTTGGACGTGACGGTGTACTACTTGGGGTTCCACGCGGACTTGAACGAGACCTATTACGTGGGAGACAAGGCCCGGTGTGACCCGGACACCGTGCGGTTGGTGGAGACCACCAGGGAGGTGTTGGACTTGGCCATTGGTGCTGTGAAGCCGGGGTTGCCAGTACGGGAGCTTGGGAACATCATCGAGGCGTTTGCAACCAAAAACGACGTTTCGGTGGTCAAGACCTATTGTGGCCATGGAATCAACACCTTGTTCCACTGTCAGCCCAACGTGCCTCATTATGCCAAGAACAAGGCCATTGGGATCTGCAAGCCCGGCATGGTGTTCACGATCGAGCCCATGTTGTGCTTGGGGACGTATAAAGATGTGACGTGGCCCGATAATTGGACGTCGTCGACGCAGGACGGGAAATACTCGGCCCAGTTTGAGCACATGTTGTTGGTGACAGAGGACGGCTGTGAGGTGTTGACGGCCAGGAAAAAAGACTCACCAGGCGGGGCCATTGCCAGGATTTAATAGTTGGATTGCCAGGGTTAATAGTTGAGGTTTATATCCCTGCAACGCAAAAATGTCGGACTTTTTGTCGGACTTTAGACCATTCTGGTGTCAAACAGCAAACCAACAGGATCTGATGCACTGGGACTGCATTTGTAATTTAGATGAGTGGAATAAATGCCTCTATGGAATTACGAAATGGGCCTCTCTTATCGGGAAAACAACTCCATTATTTAAATATACACAGCCTCTGGTCCTGGGTGTCTTGTCAACGATGATTGGAGGTATTTGTGGTAATTTGAGTAGATTGTAGGGTGCTCTGGAGTTTTTTTTTGTTTGCACGTCATGCATGTGTCTCAGATGCATGGGGTCTTACGCTTATCTTGCAGACCTGGTGACGTGGGAACGGCTGCAGATGAGGACATTGAAGTTAAAAGGAGTTCCATGGGTTAAGGTTACGTTTCAGGCTAAGAAATTAGGTTGAACCTTCCGGATACGGAGGGCGAAACCTGGTGGTGGAGAATGGAGAAACGATGGAGGAACGATGGAGGAGCGATGGAGTTAATGGACGAAATAATGGACGATGGGGGATAGGAGTTTGTGGAGTTGAAAATAAGGTTTGTGGCTGATAAAATCATTACGAGGTGATTGGCACAGGATAGGGGGGACATATACGAAATGCTACTTATTGGGATAATGTCTTGTGCATAGCAAGTTGTGCGTATTTGTGCATAGTGCACGAGGAGGTAAGTTTAAGTGAGGAAGAGGTAGGGTAGTGGTGGGGGTGGTGGGTGTTGTGGTTGTGGTTTTGTGGTTGGGTTTTGTGGTTGTATAGTGTTTGAGGCACAATTGCTTTACAGTGTTTAGCCTGTTTTTTGTTGCCTGTTTTTGTTGCCTGTTTTTAGTGCTTAGTGCAGTGCTTAGTGCATGTAATTAACAGTCGTAGCCATCCTCCAAAAGCACGTATTGCACTGCAATATTTGAATGGCACAAACTGGTTCTGTGGTCCAGCGGTAGTCGTCGCGGCGTACCACCATCGCGTATTTTCGCTTTCGCGGTCTCTGTGAAAATTTTCAACAATATGTCTATCCAACTATTGAACCCCAAGGCCGAGAGTTTGAGGCGGTCTCAAGCTCTCCAAGTCAATATAGCCGCCGCAACTGGCTTGCAACAGGTGCTCAGCAGTAATCTTGGCCCAAAAGGTACTTTGAAGCTCCTTGTGGACGGATCAGGAAACTTGAAGTTGACCAAGGATGGAAAAGTGTTATTGAGCGAAATGCAAATCCAGCACCCCACAGCAGTGATGATTGCCAGAGCCGCCACGGCACAAGATGAAATCACCGGAGACGGGACCACCACGGTGGTTTTGCTCGTGGGAGAGCTTTTGAAACAAGCAGAAAGGTATATCAGCGAAGGAATCCATCCTCGAATCATAACTGACGGGTTGGAAGTGGCCAAACAACAGAGTTTGAAGTATTTGGACGAGTTCAAGGAAACCAAGACAGACTTTGATAGAGAGTTCCTTTTGCAGATCGCCAAAAGCTCGTTGTCCACCAAAATATCGCAAGATTTGACGTCGGTGTTGGCGCCAATAGTGACAGATGCTGTTTTGACCATTAAAGATAACGACTCAATTGACTTGCACATGATTGAAATCATGACCATGCAGTATGGAGATGCTAAAGATACGGAGTTGATCAAGGGATTGGTGTTGGACCACGGAGCCCGTCACCCAGATATGCCCAAACGGTTGCAAAACTGTTATATTTTGATCTTGAACGTGTCATTGGAATACGAAAAGACCGAGGTCAATTCGGGGTTCTTCTACTCCAATGTCGAACAAAGAGAGAAGTTGGTGGCCAGTGAACGGAAGTTTGTGGACGAGAAGTTGAAGAAGATCATTGAGTTGAAGAACACGGTGTGTGAGTTGAATGGCGATAAGAATTTCGTGATTATCAACCAGAAAGGAATTGACCCCATGTCGTTGGATATATTGGCCAAGAACGGCGTGTTGGCGTTGAGAAGAGCCAAAAGGAGAAACATGGAGAGATTACAGTTAATCTGTGGTGGGGAAGCCCAGAACTCGGTGGACGACTTGAGCCCTGATATTTTGGGGTACAGTGGTTTGGTGTATGAAAATAGCATTGGCGAGGATAAATTCACCTACATCACCGAAAATAAGGAGCCCAAGAGTGTGTCTATTCTCATCAAGGGATCCAACAACTACGTGGTCCAGCAGACCAAAGATGCCGTTAGAGACGGCTTGAGATCCATCAAAAACGTCTTGAATGATAAAGCGATTATTCCGGGAGCTGGCGCGTTTTATTTGGCATGTTCCAACCACCTCAACGTCGCCAAAGACATCAAGGGGAAGAACAAGATCGGCAGCAAGGTGATGAGTGAATCGTTGCTCGTGATTCCCAAGCTTTTGAGTATCAATGCCGGACTTGACGCGTTGGAAACTTTAACCAATTGTTCAGATGAGATTATTGACGGCAGAAAAGTGGGTATTGACTTGAAGACCGGAGAGCCCATGGACCCCAGTATCGAAGGGGTGTGGGACAGTTACCGGGTGATTCGTAATGCCCTTGCATCAGCCGTGGGCATTGCTTCCAACTTGTTACTCTGTGACGAATTATTGAAGGCCGGAAAGTCGTCGTTGAAACAAGGACCTGGCGGAGGAGCTCCGGGCGGCGGACCACCAATGGGGGGAATGCCAGGCATGCCAGGGATGATGTAAGCAAATAGTTGACGTAAAATATACACCCCGGATTAACTCCCGTGCACCGGACATACGGCCGTATATCCCAAGATATCGCCGATTCTCCGGCAGACACATGCGTCGCTTAACGCCAATAGTGCACGCGGGCTCGCGACCGGGGCCTTGTCAAACGGGAAAAAATTCCGAAGGTTCTCTGGCATATAACAGGACAGAAAAAGAAACACCTGCGCAAAAAATTTACCCGTATCTAATCGGGAACTATTATGGAATTGCCGAAGCAGGAGGCTCCCGGGCCCATTGGTAAATGCCCGCCACAGAATCAGCCCCTCATAGCCATTTTGTCCTATCGGGAAGTCTAAATCTCGAGAGTTAGGCGATCTTGCATTGGTCAGGATAAGAAAGGTGCCAGCGTCCATCCCAAGCCACCGGACGGTGGTAGACAGGCCATCAAAGCTTATTTAGAGTTTAGCTAGTTTGATAACTTACATCAAATCCGGTTATAAATATGACAGTCCCCAGGTAAAAAAATATTCACCATCACCTTGCTCAGCTAGCCGTCAAAAAAACTCCTTGACAACTTTCCTGTAAGAGAAGATTGTTGTTGGTATTCGGGTTATACAGGTGTCGATTTGAACCACTTCACCAATTAAAAAACCACTTTGGATCCCGAGTTACCACAGGTTTTTGGGCTTGTTTTTTTGTTTTAAAAACGGGTTTTTTTATTTTCTGGTGTTCGGTGTTCTTATAACTTGACCTACTTCTGGACATTTTATTTTTCTGTATCTTGGCCACAGTCTGCCCATATCCACCCGTTCAAAGTCCTCCAGTGCCGCCGCCGGTACTTGTGTTTCAAACAGACAGTCTGGTCCTTAGCTACAGCAGATTTTACCATATAATCGTTGGTTTTGGAAGATTTTTCAGTCTCTAGACTTGACTTGTGCTCCTCCGTCGTGCCCACCCACCCCCATCCATCCCAACACACTCCAGGACCCTTGCCCGTGCGTTTTCCCGCCAGCCCAGCCGGTTTTTCAGCGCCAATTGCCCAAACCCACACTTTTGTCAACGTCACCGGCCAACGTCTGTACACCACTTGTCACTGCAACACATGCTTCTACCCCGAGGTAACATGAAATGGAACGATAAAAACGACCCCCCCAGCGAATACCGGCACTATTACCCGGCCCCGGGACCCAATGGCCCCAACCACCACGCTCCTGAATAAGCTTGCTCAAAACCGGGCCATACTCTCCAGCACGGGTCCCGCACCGACGCCAGTCACCCCACCGGCCACCTCACCACCCCGACCCCACTGCCCCCACCTCTACGCCACCCTCCTCCCCCATCACACCACCACCCGACCCCATTCACTGCCACCTCCACCTCCACCCCCACCCGTCGAGACACGCC
>JAKTSQ010000034.1:0-106038 GCA_030580295.1 Yamadazyma sp. yHKS699 | reverse complement strand
GAAATTTTGTCAACTTTTTCATTCACCACTGACTTTCCTCTTTGGGCTTACGTAAAATCTGCTTATGTAAGCAGTGCGCATTTTTGATATTATGTAAGCATTTGAAGCTCGTTCTGCATGAAAAATGACAAGGTTTAGCTGAAGTATTGGGATTTTTCTTAGAGACACAAGGATTTGTGACTTTTTGAAATTTGGGTCTTTTGTCTACAGGTCAATTTACTTTACTGAAATAACTAGATCATGGACATACGTATATGGCAATAATTATTGGCCACATTCGTTTGGAAGTTCGTTCGTTAATAAATACATTCGTTAATAAATCAATAAACACCTTTAGTTAAATATGATATTCGTTAAAGCCAGATCATTGGTTAAAGCCGGATCTCGGTGGGCATGTCGTCTCCAGAATACACCAAGTCCAAACAGAAGTCTCCCAAACCCAACCGGAACTTGGCAGTGGCTGTAACCTGGATCTGTCCATTTAACGCTTTTCTCACAAGATCAGCACCTATACGGTTCAATTTGATGGGGATCTTGTCAACCTTCGACACCCCACTGGGGAGCATGATTTGCTGGGGCCTGCCCAACTCTCCAATAATTTCGCCCTGGTATGTGGCGATCACCTCTTGTAAATCGACATTGATCTCGTGGTTCATTATGGGGTTCAAGATCACCAATTCCACTTCTGATGACAACACGTGAATGGTCGAGGAAATGATGAACGAGTTGACGGTATGAGTTCCCTCTTGGAACGCTATTTCCGGAAGACTGATATTGTTTACAGTGACAGAGTCAAGTAGTCCGCTGGAGAAGGTGGTATTGATGGGTTGGGGTATTCTGGAAATGAAGTTGTTGACAAACGTGGTTAGCTCCTGTTCGTGTGTTTTGTAGATGGTCAAATCCACTTGGACGGACTCTGATGTTGAAAAATCTGGCATCTGGATGGTCCCGATAGACTTGTTTGCAGAGATTTCCAATTGCAATGGCTGCAAAACCTTTAGCTTGATGTTGTCAAAATCTACCGACGTGAAAACACGCAAACTAAGGGTTTGGGACGTCGACTCGGTGAGCACGATCTGGTCCACCTGTACGCCTGCATTGACGCTGTTGACGTCGAAATTGTTGGAGATGGAGATGGAGTTGTTGAAATGGAGGTCACGTGCCTCAATTTTATTATGCAACACCATTTTTCCAATTGTCGACTGCACCTTCATCTTCACCAGCTTGTCGTTTATGATCTTCTTCAAAAACTCGTTCATACGGCCGTAGTCAGCAATTTCAAACTGCTCCACGAGGATCCCATTGCGTATTATACTGGAACTGGACACCGTAACATCATAGTCGGCGATTTCAAGTGTCAGATCCACATCGACATCAGGAGCCTGGACCGTCTTGGTTATTTGGCCCTTGAGGGTTTCGGCGATTTCTATGTCAATCAACGACGTGGTGACGTCGCCAAAAGCCATGGTCATGTGGTGCAAGGGTATAAAAGGGGCCTTGAAATAGACGTGGCTGAGAATGTTGTCTAACCACTTATACTTGCTCTTGTTCTTGCAGATAGCATATATGCCTGATTTTCCGTGGGCATAGTCCTCTATCAACTGACTGACACACCCGGGGCTAGGCCCCGTGATGTCGTCCAAGGTGACGTTGGCATTAAAGAATTTGTCATGAGTCGCAATTTGCAACCGGCCAATTTGCAGCCATTTATCGCCACACTTTAATGTCAAATCGTAGTCGCCGAATTCACTCAAAAAGTCCTTGAGGTAGAAGCTGGCATATCCCACGTCCCCACTAAAGAACACGGAGTCCAGGTCGTAGCTCACGGCCGGGTTCTGGATGTGAATATTGGAACTCAAATTATTATTGAATATCAAGTCCTGATCAACATCAAACTTCATGTGGTTCAACGACATGTGTCTCAATCTGATATCACTGTAGAACACGGACTTCAAGTTCATCTCCACCTGTTCATGATGGGCCAATTCATTGAGTAGCTTGATTAAAGACGAGTCGTTGACAGCCACTGTGGTCTCAAATTCCAACTCATTGAAGGCGTGGTCATGTAAAGCCACGGTGAATGGTGGACTGGTGATGTTGAACGATTCCAAATCATTGATCAACACCGTAATGGGATTATAAGGAGTGATCAACACCGGACCCACCATAAACCCTAAGGTTTTGTATAAATTCTGAAAAATAATGCTGGAAACATTATAATCCACTGAAACGGAGCAGTTTATCTTAACCTTCAACCCCAAGTCATTGATTCCCACCAAACTTATTGCCAGTAGCTGTGGATGGATGGACTGTTGGATATCTACACTGTAAGCATGGTAAACAAAAAAAAATACTATTAATACAATGATAACTAAAAGAATTAACCCAATACTCAACTTGGGACTACTCAAGTAACTGGAGGTGGCAAGGATATCATGTTGTGGGAGTAAGGGTTGATTCTCATCAGCTACTGGGATTGGGGAATGCTTGGACGTGGGAGTTGGAGGTTGAGGGACTTCAACCGGCTCGGATGAGCTTGGTTCTGGTGAAACTTTGGAAGAGGTATCAATGGGGACCGATTCGGCATCAATGGGAATCGATTCTGGTTCCACTGGTGTAGAATCTGGTTCTGCAACAGTTTCTGGTTCAGCAGGCACAGATTCGGGTTCGGGGGCAGGTGCAGCAGGTACAGATTCTGGGGCAGAGACCGCAGGCACCTCTTCAGCCTCTGCCACCTTGGCCTCCTTCACCTCTTCACTCTTGCCCCCTTTCTTGTTGTCTTTGTCCTTCCTCTCTCTCAGTTTGACTTCACTCTTTATTTCAGTACTAGCCCGGGAACTATTAATCAGATTAACAGACTCCTTGCTCTTGTTGCTGAATATACTCAATCTCTTTCTCTCCTTATCCTTGTCATCCTTCTTGCCCCTTCTCGAAAAAGCTCGTGAAATTGAGCTAGTTCTGCTGACTTCTGAGCTGCCTTTCTTAGTCGTTTCCTTGGCCATGGTGTACCCCAAAATAATACAAAACTCTCAGAAAAACCCGTGAGTTAAAAATGAAACGATTAATTCAAAAAACCGTGCAAGGATAGAAAAGAAGGGAGAAAAGACAAACAATGAAATATGTAGTAAGGCTTTTTATCTGTTGTGAAATTACAGAATTAAGTGCCCCTGAGGTTCGTCTAATTGTCGCGGTGGTGACGACATTTTCTTCCGTGCCGACATTTTCTGCGACATTATAAAGCATTTTATATTGTACAACGAATAAAATGGTAGAATACATAGAAATACAAACTGAACGAGCATATCATGAACCTATCGTAACGGGTTATGGCCGTGGGCTTGCACAGAAGGATCCACGTTGGCGTCGATGGCTGGGTCCACGGGAGGATTGCTTAACACCGCTGCGGCTGCTGCTGCCGCTGCTGGATTATTGGTGATGGCTGCCAAAACATCGGAGTCTTGAAGTTCCTGGTGCTGGTGGGGGTGAACTTGGTGGTGTACCTGCTGTGGGATTTGCTGTTGGTGGACCGGTAAATTGTGAAGCTGTAATTGCGGATGTATCTGATTGTGACCGTTAATAGAGTGGACATTCTGCTGGGGCACCTGGTCGGAGGTTTGTTGGTTTGTGTATAAGTCCATTGAAGAACCTTGGGGCTTGGGTAACGGTTTCTCCACCAATATCCTTGAATTTCTTGTTCTTTTCTTTTTGCTCAAATTAGGAGGATCGGCCGCATGGTTGTGTTTGGGATTGATCATCCTCAAGATCCACATCTCATGCTGGTTACCCCGAGGGTTGCCATCTATGCCCACTATTCCGTTTTGATCGTAATCGTTAATTTTCTCATCAAGGTTGGAGTCGTCTCTCTTTAACCCTTTCTTATCCTTGTCTGGAGGATATAGGTTAGCAACCAACCTGTAAGCACACTTGTTACGCTTGGTGTAGGCCACTCTCTGTCTTTTGCTAGCATCTTTCACAGTAGTACGAAACGAACCGGACTTTTCGCATTGAAAGTAGATGGCTTTGGCCTTTGACGAGTTTATCACAATCCGGCACTGTTCCAAGTCATTCAACGTGGTCTTAACAAACTTGACCAAATCCGATTTTGTTTCAAAAGTCTTTATAATCTCATTTTCAACGTATCTTGATTGTAAGGTACTGGAGTCATCGAACGACATAGTCCCGGCACCAAGTCCCTGACCAATGGCTCTGGGAGCCCCTTGGTGTGCCTGTGCCTGGGCCTGGGCATGTTGCGCCTGTTGCTGTAATTGTTGTTGCAATTGGGCGTGTTGCTGCTGCACTTGCTGTTGCTGTAATTGTTGCTGCTGCAACTGCAATTGGTGTTGATACTGAGACCCCGATTGCCCTTGGGGCGGTGGCTGGACCTGCCCCCCTTGGCCTCGGTTCATTTGTTGGTTCAACTGGTTGATTTGCTGGTTCATTTGATGGTTCATCAGCTGGTTCATTTGTTGGTTGATCTGCTGGCTGTACTGGTGTTGACTAAACTGGTTCAATTGCTGCTGGGCCAACTGGTTCAACTGCTGGTTTAATTGGGGGTTGTTATTATTGGCAGCCACGGCGGCGGCGGCCTGTAATTGCTGGATTTGAGACTGGGTCGACTGTTGGCTTTGAAGTCCTTGTTGCTGTAATTGCTGTAACAAGTCACTATACCCGGCAAAGTTGCCTTGGTTGGTCATATTGGAAAACTGTTGCAACAGATTGCCGAACTGGCCCGCTTGTTGTTGGAGGTTGGGGTCGTGTGGTTCTTGCAATTTAGCCCCATTTTGAGCACCTGGAAGCTGGTCTTTTTTGGATTTGGGAGCCTTGGCCATCGGGAGCGAATATTATGGTCAATGGGTCCTGTGTAAACTGTATGAAAGTTATAAGTGTGGTAGTGTGAAAATGTTAGTTATTCTCAAAATTTACAGTCTTGTATATAACTCTTTAACACTTCCTGTATGGATTTGTTTATTTTAGAGGATTTTTTGAAATTTGTGATGTTGAGAATGAGGTTTGAGGAGTTAAATTGGTGGTCACGACACGACTTTGCTGGTGGGGCAACTTTTGGCTCCGCGAAGTCTGTGCCGCTGTAATGGTAGACGTAGCGACTGTTGCAGAATCACAAAGGGCCAATGCTGACAAGGAACTCCATTGGTATATTGAAAACGTGATCATTCCCGAACTCCCGCAGTTGATCGAAGCGTTGGAAATATGCTCCAATCTATTGTTGTACAACACACCGCAATCCCCTGAAACTGATGGGTTTAAAAAAGGCCCTTCGATAAAGTTGCCATTGACGTCCAACAAGTCGGAAATCTTGAAGGGGATACTTATACGAGACGGGCCGTATGTCAACCAATTATCTATCACATTGCACCAGTCCAATTTCAATAAAATCATCCACAAGTTGACGCTAAACAAGCCGATTATTCTTGAACAGATCACCACCACCAACGACTGTATAGTCGACAGTGTGCGGATCTTGAACCGGTTTATCCAGCTAACGGGGGAAATGACCCATTGCAACCACAAGGTGCTTATCGATCTTTTCACCGAGATCTCCCAGAAGATATCTGTGGGGAAGAAGAATCTCCAGCTACCGTATAATCCCAAGCTTGTGTTCCCCAACAACATCACCCCTGCATACATGTTCACGCCGGAGTTGCCGCCGAACTTGACGGTGGACTTGTACTTGAACCAGGCGGAAATATGCATTGATCTCAAGAAGCTTTATATCGTTAGAGATGAGCCCTGGTGCGAAATAACCGACGGGAGATCGTATGTCGATCGGATCAAGGACGAGATGAAGCTCCCCAGCATCCAGTCCACCGTCCAGACGGACGTGAGCTCGACTGACGGAACTGTAGCGTCCACGCCTATTCTCAAGAGCCAGCCGTTGAAATTGAGTGAGTTGGACTCCAAGTTGAATAACCTTCAGAAGAGCAATTTCTTTAAAAATGTGCTATCGACGCTTAAGATCAAGCAGAAGTTCGAGCCCATGGACTATATCACCAAATGCATCACTTATAATAATATGGTGGTGATGGTGAGTACGAAAATAGATGTGAGTTCGCCGGACCCCATTTTGACCAGTGTGTACAGCAAGTTGGACTCCATCGAGTACTTGTTGGGGCTGTTTCTCCGGAACCTCGACACCATAATGAATTAACGATAACAGTGGGGACTTTGCAATAGTGCCACTTTTTGCACCCATTTTGTGCCTCAGTTTAATGCACTTAAATTTTTCTCTGCAGACGAGACAGAGACTAGACAGAGACTACCTTACTAGACCCTTACTGTACTCTACTAGACCCTTACACCATTATACCCCAATACACACCCGGCCCACACTCTTTATTGCTACTAGCCAATTCATCTCAAATTTCACGCGATTTTCAAAGGCAAACTACTCAAATGTCATTTCTGGTTCTTTCCGACGCTATTGCCAAGCCGTTGGTCGACGACAGGTCCTACAAGCTCATCCAGCTCGACAATGGCCTCAAGGCGCTTTTGATCCACGACCCCACCACCGACAAATCCGCAGCTGGTCTTGATGTATTTGTGGGATCAGGAAAAGATAGCCACTACGAAATCCCCGGCTTGGCCCACTTCTGTGAACACTTGTTGTTCATGGGAACCGAAAAGTACCCGTTGGAGAACGAGTATGCCTCGTACTTGTCCAGTCATGGGGGACATTCCAATGCGTTCACTTCTTTTGAACATACAAACTACTACTTTGAAATCAACTCCGGGTACTTGGAAGGAGCTTTGGATAGGTTTTCCCAGTTCTTCATTAACCCGTTGTTCAGTGAGTCGTGTAAGGACAGAGAAATCAATGCTGTTGATAGTGAAAATAAAAAGAACTTGCAGAATGATATGTGGAGGTTTTATCAGTTGGAAAAGTCCACCTCGAACCCCAAACATCCATTCAACCATTTCTCCACTGGAAACTTGATAACCTTGGGCGATGAGCCGGTTTCAAAGGGGTTGAATGTTCGAGACATCCTCTTGAGGTTCCACGAGGACTCTTATTCTTCCAATATCATGAACTTGGTTATTTTGGGTAAGGAATCTTTGGACCAATTGACTGACCTCGTGGTGGAGAAGTTTTCCGATATCAAGAACAAGAACTTACCATTGAAGCCACAATACGATGATGAAATCGTGTACACTGACGAACAGTTGGGCAAACTAGTGAAGGCTAAGTCTATTATGGATAGTAATAAGCTTGAGATCACTTTTATGATTCCAGACGATCAAGACACCAATTGGAAGTACTTTCCAGGAACCTACTTCAGTCATCTTCTCGGGCACGAAAGTAAGGGGTCTATTTACTACTATTTAAACGAGTTGGGCTATGTGAATGAGTTGAGCTGTGGTAGTACAAAGGTGTGTTCGGGATCTTCATTATTCATGGTGCAATGTGACTTGACAGAAAAAGGTTTGGACAACTACCAGGCCATTGTGGTGCATATTTTCGAGTGCTTGAAGTTGTTGAAAGGACTTGGGCCTCAGGAATGGATATTTGATGAAATAAGACAGACCAATGAAATCAACTTCAAATTCAAGCAGAAGGAGAATGCAGCACGGACTGTGAGCAGGTTGAGTAACTCTTTATACAAAGTGAAGCAGTTTATTCCACCAAACAACATGTTCAATCACCATACTCAGACAGAGTTCAGCCCCTCTAAGATTGAGGAATACTCCAACTATTTGACGATTGAGAACTCCAGAATCCAGTTGACATCAAGCCATTTCGACTCTTTAAACTCCAAAGAAAAGTGGTACGGTACTGAATATGACTACGTTGACATTAGTCCATCTTTGATTGAAAAGGTTAAAAACTGCAGTTTGAACGAAAACTTCAGATTACCTTTGCAAAATCACTTCATCCCTGAAAACCTCGAAATTGTCAGTGATAAGGAACTGCTGCATCCCTTGAAAGCACCTTATTTGATCAAAAACGACACAAAATTCCAACTTTGGTTCAAGCAAGATGACCAATTCAAGGTGCCAAAGATCATCCTCCAGATCTTCTTGCACTTACCTCAATCAAATGAAAGTATCGAAGGATCCATCCAGACTCAGTTGTTCTGTGATATGTTGGACGATGAGTTGAATGACTTGAGTTACTATGCGGCAATTGCTGGGTTGTCTTTCCAAATCACCCAGTGGCGTGATGGGGTCCTACTCAAGCTAAATGGGTACAGTGATAAGATATTTGTGTTGTTAAAGGACATATTGGCCAAGTTGAACACTTTCAAGCCAGCTGAAAACAAGTTTGACGTGTTGAAAAAGAAATTGTTACAGGACTACAAGAACTTTGGCTACGAGACTCCTTACTTGCAGATCAACTCCAACTTCTTGACTATGGTGAACGAAAAGACCTACTTGACCGTTGACAAGATTCCTGTTTTGGAAAAGCTCCTGTTTGAAGAGATCACCTCCTTCATCGACAAGAAGCTATTCAACCAGGTGTTTGTTGAATCGTTGCTCATCGGTAATCTCAATGTTGAGCAGTTCAATACCAAGTTCCTGGACTTGATCACAAAGCATTTTGAATCAGTTGCTGGTGTAGGGTCGAACATTGATGAAATCAATCGTGCAATCAAACTCCAAAGTCATTTCACCAACGAAACCGTTGTGGTTAATACCGAATTACAAGATCCCGAGAATATCAACTCCAGTATTGAATACTTCATCAAACTAGACAAGCCCACCAATTACGAGTCTAGGAGTTTGGCGGACCTCATTTCTACCATTTTCCATGAGCCTTGTTTCAACCAGCTCAGAACAAAAGAACAGCTTGGGTACGTGGTGTTTTCTGGTGTCAAGACACTTCGTAACTATCTGGGATACCGAGTCTTGATCCAAAGTGAAAGGTCCCCTACATACTTGAGAAGTAGAATCGAAAACTTCTTGACCCTTATGGGCGAAAAGTTGGCAGATATGCCGGAGTCTGAGTTCAATGATTACAAAAAGACATTGATCGACAAGAAGCTAGTGAAGTTGAAGAATTTGAATGAAGAAGCTGGTAGATTTTGGAACTCAATCACTGAGGGATATAATGACTTCAGTGTCCACGAAAAGTTGGTGGAATACATTGAAAAAATCACCAAAGACCAATTGGTGGAGTTCTATGAGAATAACATCAAGCCTGTGGCACCAAACCCCAAGTACATTCTTCACCTCAATTCACAAAAGACCAAATTCATAGCTTTAAAGAATATCTTGGGTGAATTGGGAGTTTTCAAAGACAAAGCAGATATCGAAAAGCACCAAAATGACATCAACGTTTTGGTTGACGGTGACAAAGAGTTGTTGTCCCAAGTCAACCACAGACTTAAGGAGTGGTTCCCTGAATACCATGATAAGGAGATTGGCTTCAACGAGTTCAAGAAGTTTGAAAAAGCAGGATTCCCCGTGCTGGTTGAGCCCTTAAGCAATTTCTATTACACAGAGCTGCATTTGTGATTGGGAGCGGTGGCTAGATGTAAAAGTTAGATTAGATACTAGAAATATCAAAACTTAAAACGTATAATAACTATTTATTTATTGAGAAGCATTGGCAGCTTCTCTGATGTTTCCCAAACTACCCGCAGAAAGAGGAGTAGGAGTTTGCTTTTCCGAAGCCTTGGTTAAATTCCAGAATTCGTCCGTGTCGGTAGGCTTACCGAATCCTCCAGCACCAGGAGTCAAAACTCTGATAATATCACCCTTCTTCATCTCAATTTCAGCCAAAGATGGCAAGAGAATCCATTGAATAACACCATCACCTCTGTTTCTTCCCAAGTAGTTTTCACCCTTCTTACCATCTTCACCACCGTAGATACCCCATGGAGCAAACACTCTTCTTTGTGTCACCAAAGAAAGGTGGAGTTCTTCTCTAAACTCAATCTCACGGATCAAACCATTACCTCCATTAAATTTACCCTTTCCACCACTGCCTTCACGAATACAGTATTCTCTCAACAAACAAGGGTATCTGTGTTCCAAGATCTCTGGATCGGTGATACGGGTGTTTGTCATGTTGGTTTGTGTACCACTGAACCCATGGAATCCGTGCCTTTCGCCATCTTTGGTAATAATACCAGCACAGTTACCTTGACCGATGGTTTCGGTGTATCCGAACCCTTTGATTTCATTACCGTCCTTGTCCTTTCTGGTCTCCATACCAAAGTTAAGACCGTTCATACATCCGGAAGTAGCAGAGGTCAAACCAAAAGCTTTGAACAAACAATCAGTCACTCTTTGCGAAGTCATACCGTTACCAGCACAGACAGCAGCGAATTTCGAAGGGTTGATCAAACTGTTCTCCGGAATGATGATTTCAGCAGCATCCAAGAACCCTTGATTCAAGGGGATGTCCATGTCGACCAAACATCTCAACACGTAAATGACAGCCGAGTAAGTGACGGACTTTGGAGCATTTAAGTTGGAGTACGTTTCCAAGGAAGTACCAGTGAAGTCAATAGACAAACTACCAGATTCTCCGTTGATGTCGATGGAAACAGCAATCTTAGACCCATCATCCATGAAATCTTCAGCATACAATGGCAAGTTGGACTTGAATTGCTTGTAGTAGTCCTTCAAGAACGATCTAACAGCCATTTCACTGCTCTTTTTGATGTTCTTCAAGTAAAACAACACGGTTTCGGTGGAGTATTCATTGAACAATTCCTTGATCAACTTGATACCCTTCTGGTTAGCCGAAACTTGTGCTTTCAAGTCACTGATGTTGTCATCAAGGTTTCTGGATCCAGAAACACCCCAGGTCTTAGGTCTGTCGATGAAGTGTTTGATCAAACCTTCGTTATCAAACTTTCCTTCACTGACAAGTTTCCATGTTTCAATGTTTACACCCTCATCCTTGATATCACGGGCGTAGGAACTGGAACTACCGGGGGTAATACCACCCACTTCGGAGTGATGGGCTCTAGCAGCAACCACAAACTCGATCTTTCCGTCAATGAACACTGGCGAGATGACAGTGATATCTGGAAGATGAGTACCACCAACGAAAGGCGAGTTTGTACACAAGATATCACCTTCTTTCAAGTTATCCTTCCAAAAGTTCAATTGGTACTTAATGGCAGGAGACATGGATCCAATATGAACCGGAACATTTGGAGAATTAGCAGTCAAATTACCAACACTATCAAATAAAGCACAGGAGAAATCCAATCTTTCCTTAACATTGGCACTGACAGCGGTCTTTTGTAAGGTTCTGGACATCTCATCGGCAATAGCCATGAATCTGTTACCGAAAATAGATAACTGAATTGGATCCACCACCGTAGAAGAAACTTCTGTCTTAACTTCCGTCACAAGGTCAATGACAACGTGTCTGGGTAAGATAGTAGCTTGAGACTTTGGTTCAATCAAAATTGTCTGGGTTTCATCCAAAATAAGACCTGGCCCTTCAATAACATTACCAATGTCAAGATCTTTCAATGCATAGATCTTGGAGCTCAATTTTCCTTCTTTGAACACAATATCGGAGATGGTCAAATAGTTGTTCTTATCCACGGGTTTTTTAGCGACAGCATCGTAGTCTTTGTAAGAAGATCTCTCAGTCAAATTGTTGGAGGTGTTACCGGAAGCTCTGACTCTGATGTCGGAAATCAAGATAGGTTTATCGAAGTCATTGAAGGCAAACTCCTTCTGGTGGATTTGGTAGAAACTGGTTAAGAAGTCCTTGTCTTCTGGTTTTTCAATCATCAATCTTGTATCGGACCCTTTGTAACCCAAATTGAAGTAGATTCTAGCATCAATAGTTTCTTCGTCAATTCCTTGCTTGAGTAAATCGGCTCTGGATTTTGCAACCAATTCCTCAACAGTCTTCAACAACTCATCTCTGGTTTCCTCGGAGTACACTTTAGCAACAGGCTCTTGTTGTTCACTAACGATATCAGCCAATGAAATACCGTAGGCAGACAAAATGGACGAATGCTTGTGGATAATCACCTTGTTAATTCTCAAGATCTTAGCAATGGAAACAGCATGTTGACCACCAGCACCACCGAACGATGCCAAAGCGTGCTTGGTGACATCGTTTCCTTTAGCGTCAGTCAATTCTCTGATTGGCTTGGCCATGGAAAAGTTAGCAACCTCCAAGAAACCCAAAGCCACTTCGTATGGAGTTTTCACAGCATCCGGGTTTTCTTTATTGATAATAACCGTAAGCTCTTCAAACTTCCTCTTGGTAACCTCATAGTCCAAAGGTTCATTCTCATTTGGACCAAAGATTTTGGGGAAGTACTCAGGAAGAATTCTGCCAGTGAATAAATTAGCATCAGTAATGGTCAATGGACCTCCTTTTCTGTAACAAGCAGGTCCAGGGTGAGAACTGGCACTTTCTGGTCCCACAACAAACACTCCGTTTCTGTAGAACAACATGGATCCACCACCAGCAGCAATGGTGTTGATATCCAATTGAGGAGTAGCAATTTTAATACCAGCCGTGACACTTTCAAAAGAAAACTCGTAAGATCCAGCGTATCTAGACACATCAGTGGAAGTACCACCCATATCGAATCCAATGACTGGGATCTTATTATCTTCATCGTAAGCAGTCTTGGAAAGACCCACAACACCACCAGCTGGTCCAGATAACAAAGATTTCAAACCTGTAAAGTTTCTCCAAGAACATAAACCACCATCACTTTGCATGAATTCAATTCTTGTGTGTTCTTCGAAATCAGGCTTGAATCCTTTCAAAAACCCGTCAATATACTCCTTTAAGATCGGAGTCAAGTATGCATCAACAACAGTGGACTGTCCTCTTGGAATAGTCTTGATAATAGGCAAGATTTCGTGGGATAAAGAAACACTCTGGAAGCCCACCTTCTTGGCGATTTCACCAGCTTCCTTCTCGTGTTTCTGGAAGTTGTACCCATGGATGAACACAATAGCCACCGAGTCGATTCCCAGGTCTTTCAATGCCTGTAAATCCTTGGTCAACTGGACTTTGTCCAAAGGCTTGACGATTTCAAAGATCTCTTTGGTTTCACCTCGAACGTATTTTTCCCCATCGTACAAGTCTTGAGCATCATAACCAAGAGGATCAGCCAAGTACGCAGGCAATGTGACTCTCTCGTCCACCTCCAACACGTCAGAAAACAACACACCGGGCTTGACGATGTTCAAGGCAAATAAATCGGGTCTGGATTGGTCTCCAATATGTAACAAGTCTTTGAATCCTTTGGTAGTAACCAAAGCACATGGAGCACCTTTTCTCTCAAGTAACGCATTGGTTGCAACAGTAGTACCCAATCTGATGGAAGAAATGATTTTGGTGTCCAAAGGTTCCGATCTAGGCACCTTTTTACCAGACACTATCTCGATAACTCTTCTTATTCCTTCAATATTGGCATCTTTGTAATTATTGGGGTCCACCGATAAAAGTTTAAAGGTTCCTTCCTTATCGCCATAGGTATAGATCACGTCGGTGAAAGTTCCACCTCTATCTATAGCCACCGTAACTTTAGTATCTTGGATTGTCATGATTGTTCTGTAGATTATGGTAGAAAATAAAACAGGAAAAAGTTCCAATTAAAAACTATCAGTACCCCGTAACAAAACAAAAGAAACAGTAGGCATCGGAGTGTCAAAACGTCGCAGGCCGTTTCCACTGGTGCAACTGTAATAACGGCGAAGGATAGCGAAGAATCTCGTATCGTGCTTCCGTTTATTAACGGCTTTGGTGAGTAACCTGGATACCATTTTGCAAGTTAGATTCAAAGGAAATTTTGGTGCGGCAGCTGCAAACGGTGTCCCCAGAGTTCCCCAGTTCACCACAAGAGTGGTCACGCTATCGGAGAGACCAATCAAATGGGGAGGAATCTGCCAATCAAAAGGGAGGACAATCTACCAATCAATGGGGTGGTATTTTATGGTCATCTTGGGGTTTTGTTGGCTTTGGAGGTGGGCTGTAGGTCTGATGTTCGTGTCCTGCATATAGGACTTTGGTTCTGATTTATTCATTGAGTTCATTGAGTTCATAAGTGTTCATTTGGGTACTTGGCCTGGTGTATGGCATGGTACTTGGGTGGGTACTTAGGTGGGTACTTGGCCTGGTACGTAGAAAGTATGTACTAAACTTAATACGTACACCCAACGCAGCTAAAACATACTAATATTTATTAAATCGTATCACTATACTACACCTATCTCGGTAGGTAGAAATAAACTCGCCCTACTTGGTATACATGAAAGTCTTCATCTCTCTATCAGTGAGATCCAACAATAACTTGTCCTCTTCCGACAACTCGGCTTCTTTTTGAGCCTGCAATTGTAATTCCTTGTCACTCTCAATAACCTTTTGCTTCCGTCTGTTCTCCCAGGTGCAAATAAGCCAGTAGACCCCACAAAGAAGAATATTCACAGCATAGGCTGCCAACATGATGGCAAACCCAGTGTTGAATCCACTTTCAAACACATGACTACCACACAAAGCACCAACAGTGTAACCCACATAGTTAAAGTAGATAGTACTACTTCTCTTGGTGGAACCAGCAGTGTTGGCAGACGAAAGGGAGATCATGATCACATACCCAACGAAATAGAAGTACATGAAGTATAATCCCACCAATCTTCCAGCAGTGTTGTGTTCATCAACTGCAAAGGAAACAGCACCTCCGATAATAGGGAAAAGCAACGAAATGGCAGCAAGGGTGGTTCTCAAGTTGGTGGTCTTACCACAGATGTAAGTAAAGAAGAAGGTGGAAGCAGAAGCCACAAACCCGGTTGGAATAGTCATCAAAGAAGATTGCTTGGAATCGAAACCCAAAGATTGGATAATGATACCATTGAAAGCCAGCAATCCACCATTTGGCAAGTTGATCAAAACGTTAAAGGCGAAAATAATGTAAGTCTTGACGTCGAGGAAAGCTTCCAACATTTGGTATGGCTTGAACTTGTGACTCACCACACCGGTTCTGTTTTCCAAAACTCTTTTGGTCATGATGTATCTTTCTCTGTCGTTCAAGTAAACGGCGTCCATTGGAGAGTTTGGTAAGAACCAAACCATGAACGCAGCCCAGGCAAAAGAAAGAGAACCCACCAAAATGAAAAGGTATTTCCACTTGGGAAGTTCGTCGGAAAAGTTACCCACCAACCAGGACAAGAAACCATTCACAAACGACGAACCAAAGGCGAAAACAAGGGCCAATCTAGCTGGTTGTTCTTGTTTAAGGTAAAATTTTCCAACAATCAAAGTAGCACCTGGAACAATAGCCGCCTCGAAAACACCCATAAGGAATCTCACTCCCATCAAACCACCGTAGTTGTGACAAGCTGGCAACAACATGGTAAGGGCAGACCAGCAAACGGCGCAAATAGACAAAAGCTTACCGTTGGGGTACTTGGACGCCAAAACAGACATGGGCCAACAAGCCACCAAAGAACCAATGAAAATAATGGAGTTGATCCAAGCATATTCACTGTCATCAAGATTACAGTCCTCACGAAGACCGTAGATAGCAGCAGTACCCAAACTAACTTTATCAGTAGCACCCGAAGTACATAAAAAGAAAAGTGGTAAAAGAAGCATCCAATCGTTTTTCCTGATCACCTTCTTTTCCTCTGCTTCTGTAACATCCCCGTAAAGGGCTTTTCTTTCATTAACGAAAAGCGTAGCATCGTCCACCGTACCGTCGACCTTTTCCACATCAATAGAGTTGCTTCTGGATTTAGATTCATTCTCTTCGATGGAGTCCGACAAAACCATCACGTCAGTCTTGTTAGTTTCTTCCGGTTTCTCAACTGCACTCATTGTTGTTGTAGTAAAGAAAAAGATGACAAAGTTGGGGAGATACCGAATCTATATATCTAATTTCTTTACTATCAATCAGCCGTTAACCTTACACTAATACCCTAACTCTAATTTTATGCGATTTTACAGGTTACCCACGGAATTTAATATTTATGGAAGCTGCATTCGAGGGTGCCCCAGTACTTGCAACTCGATTCCTCTTAACCACAGACGATTTTGCGGCTGGAATCCAAGGAAATTGTCAATCGGCTGGATTTTCCTCCATTTGGCGTCATGTAAGGCGTCCACCTGCTGGGTTTGAAATCGCTTATTTTCCAGAGGAAGTCTGATGCTAGTAACCCCACCCCGATGGCTTTTACGATCTGTATCTTGTCTCCGCAGCCAGCAACGACTTGCACAGTTTTGTAGACTATCTGGTTAGACTGGAAATACCACTGGTTTATCTGTAGATTGAAAAATCGGCCGATAAGAGGTAATTGTAGCCTGAACAGGAAGTTGCGGAGTCGACCTTCTGTCGTACTTCGCCGTTGAGAGGCATTGTTTTTTGGATGAGTTGGATTGTACAGCAGATCGGTTTCGTAACCAGATCAGCCAACTAAATCTAAAACCCTAACAAAGAGTATTGAAGAGGGCTTTTTTGAGCGTACACGCAAACGGTTGCAATTAATTCATAAAAAAAATGACATTGTTAATAATTGGTCAATGTTTGGTCAATGTTATGGACAATGTTATGGTCAATGTTATGGTCAATGCTATGGTCAATGTTATGGTCAATGTTATGGTTAATAAGTTATTGGCTAGTGTTAAGCATATGGGCGCCGGCAGTGGTTCGGAAGTGTGGTCGACTGGAAATTTTGTAACTTTGGACTTTGACCATACACGCTAAATCATTGCAAATAACACAGTTCACGCCTAAACCATTTATTTTTGTCCTGAACACACGATACACCCCTCAATACACTCACAGACACTCAGGCCACGTACCCTCGCTGGTTCTGGAATTCCACGACATTTTCATGAATTTAAACTCTTCTCTTACCGGCTTCTTTTAGTTGCAAAAATTGCAAAAGTACTGCTCACCAAATTGGTCTCACAGAAAACGAAAATTTTCGATCTATGAATTTAAGATGCATTAGGCACTACGCCAGTCTCAGCAAATTGGACTCAAAGTGGGTGAAACGATGGTCACAGCTCACAAAAAACAAGGGCCTCAACCCCAAGAAGTTTGCACTCCCACAAGACGCTCCTACGTTCTATGCGTTGGTGATGTTTCCATACCCGTCGGGAATCCTACATATGGGCCATGTACGAGTTTACACCATCAGTGACGTTATCTCGAGGTTCAAACGGCTACAGGGGGTCAATGTGATCCACCCCATGGGCTGGGACGCTTTCGGGCTCCCGGCAGAAAACGCTGCTATTGAACGAGGAATCAATCCTAAGCTATGGACTAACAGTAACATTGGCAAAATGAAGTCACAAATGCAGATGGTGCTAGCGGATTTCGACTGGGATAAGGAATTGGCCACCTGTAATGAGGATTACTACAAGTGGACCCAAAAAATATTCTTGTTGCTATATGAGCGTGGGTTGGCGTATAAGAAGGAAGCCGAAATCAACTGGGATCCAGTGGATCAGACAGTTTTGGCTAATGAGCAAGTGGACTCGGAAGGAAAGTCCTGGAGGTCGGGTGCCCAAGTGGAAAAACGGAACTTGAACCAGTGGTTTGTGGGTATTACCCAGTTTGCTAAGGAATTAGAAGATGATCTCAATACTTTGGATAAATGGCCCGATAAGGTGAAAGCAATGCAGAAACACTGGATTGGTCAATCCCACGGCACAGAAATCACATTCAGAACCGACGCCAACGATGAAATTAACGTATTTACTACCAGACCCGATACCTTGTTTGGCGTGCAGTACTTGGCGTTGTCTGTTGACCATCCCGTAACCAAAAGATTTGCTGAAACTGATGCTGAGTTGAAGACTTTCATAGCACAAGCAGATGAGAAAGATGGGTACTTGCTTCCACTTACGGCTACCCGGCCAATCAAAAGTGATGGACAACAGGACCAGTCGTTTATTCTTCCGGTGTACGTTAGTCCATATGTGTTGAACTATGGAACTGCTGCTGTGATGGGATGTCCAGCACACGACAAAAGAGACTTTGATTTCTGGAAACTCCATAACCCCAATGTGGAACCCTTGATAACGGTGTTGCCAAAAGACCCAAAGGACTCTAGAAAGATCACATTACCGTACAGGGAAAAGGGTATTGTTAAGGACACATTTCTTCCTGACCTGTTGGGGGAGCTCAATGGCAAATCCAGCGCTGATGCTGGCAAGGAAATCACATCTTTGCTTGAAAAGGCGGGGCTTGGCAAGTCCAAGACGAACTTCAAAATTAGAGACTGGCTTATCAGTAGACAAAGGTACTGGGGAGCCCCAATTCCCATTATCTACTGTGACGACTGTGGAACGGTTCCCGTGCCAGATTCAGATTTACCAGTGAAGTTACCAGACGTCGACACGATAGGTAAAGGCAATCCACTCACTCAGGTGGAATCCTTTGTCAACTGCAAATGCCCTTCATGTGGTGGAAACGCCACAAGAGACACAGACACAATGGACACATTCATGGACTCGTCTTGGTACTTTTTCCGGTACTTGGACTCCAAAAACGACACCAAACCATTTGATTTTGCCAAGGTCAGCAAAAACTTACCGGTGGATATGTACCTAGGTGGAGTGGAACATGCCATTTTGCATTTATTGTACACCCGGTTCGTTTCTAAATTTCTTGGGTCTATTGGAATGTGGGATGGACAAGGTGTCAGTAATGAACCAATAAAGCAGCTTGTGACCCAAGGGATGGTACAAGGCATGACTTTTACCGACCCAGACACCGGGAAGTTTTTGAAACCGGAAGAAGTGGACTTTTCTGGACCCAAACCTCAGATTATAGCATCTAGAAAAACACCATCGCAGTCATACGAAAAGATGTCGAAGTCCAAATACAATGGAGTGGATCCTGAGGCTACTGTCAGAAAGTATGGTGCTGATGCCACCAGAGCACATGTGTTGTTCCAAGCTCCAATTTCAGACTCATTGAATTGGAATGAAGATCAAATACAAGGGGTGGAGAGGTGGTTGCATAAGGTGATATCTTTGCAGGACAGTATTGCCAACTACAATGAGGCTGAAAAGAAAACCAGCAAAAGCCGCTTCTACAAGAACATCGAACTTGGAGGTGTGGTCTACGACCAAATTGACTTCACCGAAGCTGAGCTAGTGCTCTTCAATGAAGCCAATAATTACATTTCCAGGGTCGATCAAGCTGTCAATGTTCATCTTTCTTTCAACACCATAATATCCGATTTGATGAAGTACACCAATCTTTTGACAGCATCCGTCAAGAGCGACGAAAGGTTCAACAAGGTGTTATTGTTGGACTTGTACAAGAAGCTTTTGGTGGTGTTGTCCCCAATCACACCGTGTGTAGCAGAAGAGTCGTGGGAATTGCTATCTAAGAGCTTTGGCATCCCGTGGACTTCAATCTTACTTCAAGACTTTCCCAAAGCCCAATCTATAGAGGCTCAAACCGTCAAGTATAATGTGTTTGTAAATGGGAAGATAAGGTTGGTGTTGGAAGAAGGTAAGAGTTTTGTTGAGGCATCAGAATCAGAAATATTGGAGAGCTTGCTTCAATACGACCAGGTGAATAAGTTCGCCAATAGAGAGAATATCAAAAAGGTGATAAAGAAACCAGGCATGATTTCACTTGTGATTAGTAAATAGACTTCTGTAAATAGAATCACTTTTGATTTCCTTTTAGTACAAAATACACTCGAGCTACTTCCGTCCTTTATTTACAAGATCTATGTTATATACCACTGTATGTACAGTATTTTGTGGCTGCAACTTTTTATTGCAACGTTAACCGTTTTTGTTGCAATGTTAACCGTTTCTAAGTTTTGTTGTAGTGTTACTCGTCTCCATTCGTAGCTGCAATTCTTTTGTTGTATCATCTGTTTTTCATGACGTACTCTTTATAGTCTTTCCTTCGTATCTTTCCTTCGAATTTGATCTGGCCTCTACTGGAAATACCCCTCAACACACGGCAATGCTTATCGTTACCAACCTCCACACACGAGTCGTATAACCGTCTAAGATGCAACCAAGACCATTTAAATTGATACTCAGTGCTGAGTACGATAGCCACCGCGTCATCTAATAATCCCATATTGGTCAAACTCTGCACCATCTGATTGGCAAACTGAAAGTCAAGCTTGTCTTTTTCTTTAATCGGCAATGACTTAAATGACGCAGATTGACGGTACTTGCCTCTTTCAGACCAGATTTCCTGAGAGAACTCGTACTGTTTTAATCTACCAGCTCCTTTCAATGCTATAACGTAAGAGAGGGTAGTTCTCTCGACATTGAGTTTAGTGTTCAAACTTGCAATAGCCTGATTCTGTTCGGCTTCTTCTTCCACAACTCTGACCCCTGGTGCATCAGCCACTAGTCTGGAGAAACTGTAAAACTCTTTGAGGTCTTCAAAACTTCCTAACGTGGCTGCTACATTGAGGTAGGTGTTGTAAGATTCGATGTTGATGAACTCGGGATTGAACATGATTGTATGGGCCCAAAGAGCTCTAGCCTCAGCCAACACCTCTTCTATCGTAGTCAAGTCCAAGACCGGTAAGAACGGAACGTTCAATTTCATGTCTTGAGATAATCCCGGAATGGCTTGATTTAATACGTTTCTCCTGAAATTACGCCCTCTCTCACTCATGGTTATGCATGGGAGCTCTGGTGGATCTTTGAAAGTATTGGATTTCGAGTATGCCATCAAAAGAAACGTGAAAGACCGTCTAGATACCGAATGAGAAGAAATGAGCATTCTGTAGAAGGATCTGGCTAGCGCAAGATCACCGTCCCGGCTGGAAAGATAAATCATGTACTCAAGGGTCTCAACCGAAGGAGTCCATCTATTGTCGTAGATCTCAAACATGAATTCCCATGCTTTGAACCGTAATTCTTTTCTGCCACTGCATCCTTTGGCCAAAGCAACCATTATTTCCTGATTCACGGGAGTTCTGGAAGAAAGCATCTCTTGGTAAAGATCCAATGCCTTTTCAATATCATTTGCGTTTACATAAGACACAATGACATCCTTATAGGCATCAGTTCCCGGTTTTGTTTCATTGGACAAGAATTTCATCGAATCGAAGATCAGCACTGCTTCTTTGTGGTTTTTCGACTTATAAACCAACGTTTTCAACACATTGAAGTAAATGAACGGGGTGGGTTTGAGTCCCAAGCCCTTCATTTGAATAAGAAGCTCGTTGACTTTGTCTAGATTCCCCATTTTCCCGTACACTTCCACCAAAGCTTCAAAAGTGCTCTTGGGGATCTTCCCTTTGGTTATTCTGCCGATCTTCTCTTTGGCATGCTCAATAGCCTCAACCGTCTGCTGTGACATCTCCTGACCCCCCCAAGCCTGGATAAAGCTCGTCAAAATTGAAGGAGAGTAGGAGATGTTGGCCTGACTCATGAGCTTCTTGATATGGGGAATAATGGGTTCAAGGTCCTTTTTGGGAATGCTCTGAACAAACAGAGCCACGTCCACCTTACCCAAGCCCTCAAAACCGCCGCCAAGACTCAATGTCTGAAGAACTACCGGCCAATTTTGGCTCTCCTGGTTTACCAAATACTTCACAGATAATCCCAACCTATCTTCTATAGCAGCGGGAAGTTTCACCACCGGGGTCAAAAGAGACACAGATCCTGTATCCCACAGCTGTGCTGGAGCGTCCAACAGCTGTGGAGCGTCCAACGACCTGTACAACGACTCTGCTTCTTTTTCAAGCTCTGATGGCATCGGAATGTCTGCCACTAACTCCCTCTGTTTCAGCTCATCTTGCTTCTTTTGGATAATCCGAGACACATGGACCGTTAGCTGTCGAATCTCCTTCAACTTTCGCCTGTAATCCTGCTCCTTGTACTCTTCAGACCGAGAACTATCGTCTAAAGCCCATCGCTGCAACTTATCTGACTTCTTTTTCAGTTTACTTCGTGATCTGCTTGCAACGAACACACATCGCACAAAGGAATGCCTTACAGCACCACCACTCGTCACCCGTGGCATATACCCTCGCACGTTCCCTAGAACGGTCCCTAGCACGTTCATGATACGTATAACTTGGTGCAAAATGAGATGAGTTTTTACACCTATACCGGCTCGTTTTCGCGGTGGTTAAGTTTCAACTAAAACAACTCACACAATAGGAACAACCACATTACATGTCGTCGTCTGCAGTTCCAGGGCCCAACGGCGGGCGTGCACGAGCAAGCTCTGCCACGATGTTGCCGCCGGAGATCGCCACCGTCTCCGCCACAGACTCCAATATCACCACCTCGTCTCATATTATAGGTTCCAACCCCAATGTAGGGGTGACGCCCATGTTTGACCAGGACGTGCCTCCAGACATGGCGGTTCTTCTCCAGAACTTGGAGGAGGACTTCAATGTCCACAAATCCATCGACCAGTGGACGTATATCAACCGAAGAGAACAGATTCTCCAGTCCATCAACAAGATCCGCCGGGAACAACTCGAAAATCAAATCAAGTTGGATCCCGAGTCGCTAGAGAAGCCGTTATACCCACGGCAGCAGGGTGCACGGGTGAAGGACCAGAAGCTTTCCCAGAACACGTTGTTGAATATGTTGCAGAATCGGGCCACCACCTATAAAACTGAACAGGCATTTTTGGTGTTGGATACGAAGGGGAAGGAGGTGTCGGGGATCACGTGGGAGAAGTTGTACTTGAAGGCGGTGAAAATTGCTTATGAGATCTCCCACAAGTTGTCGTTGAAAAATAGTGACACGGTGGTGTTGTTGTATAAGGATGGAGAAGTGTCTGAATTTGTGGCCGCGTTGTTTGGGTGTTTTATGGCGGGGGTGACGGCTGTGCCTATTCACCAGGACGTGTCGCTATACGAGGTGCTTGATATCATCAACTTGACGCTGTCGAAATTGGTGTTTTATTCCGATACCGTGGCCAAAGAGCTCGAGAGATTGAACGCACACGGCCAGCGAATCGTGTGGCCCTCGAAATTGACCAGGTGGAGAACCACCGACTTCGGGTCCGCCAGGAAATCAGAACTTGCGTCGTGGAACTCCAAGGCCAACCAGAAGAAGCAGGATGACGCCCGAACAAAAGCGGATTTGGCATATGTGGAGTTTTCCAGGTCTCCTCTTGGAGAATTAAGAGGTATAGCTTTGAGCCATCGAACCATTGCCCACCAAATGTCCACATTAAGCTCATCGCTCCTGAGTTCTCCCAATTCGGACGGAATTGTAAGAAACGATAAGGAGTACAGGAGAAATAAAAAGGTATTTATGGCTACCTTGGATATAAGATTTTCCATTGGCTTGATCTTGGGGATCTTGTTCAACGTGCATTCGGGAAACCTACTCATTTGGGCTCCACAAAAGGTGATGGAAATCCAGGGGCTTTACGCTAATATTGTGTCCAAGTTCAGGGCGTCGTTGCTACTCACGGATTACATAGGGTTGAAAAGAGTTACTTACGACTACCAGAATTCCCCCAATGCCACAAGATACTATTCCAAGACCCAGAAGGTGGACCTTTCGCCCGTGAAATGGGTGTTGGTGAACTCGTTGACGATTGACGGCGAATTCATGGAGATTTTGTCCAATAGGTACTTGAGGCCATTGGGGTGTCCCCAGCCAGAAAACGCCATTATTCCCATGTTGACTTTGAGTGAGTACGGGGGAATGGTGATGTCGATGAGAGACTGGCTACCCAGTGACGAGAATTCCAATGAAAAAACTCCAAAAGGTGAGCTTTCGTCGGTATTGATCGACAAAGAAGAACTAGGGAGGAATAGAATCAAGATAATGGAGGGGGACTCTGATGACTTTTCGGGAAAATACCTACGAGTAGATGCTTTCGGGTTTCCTTTACCAGATGCCACTTTAGCGGTGGTGAATCCCGAGCTGTCAATCATAGTGGGTAAAGGAGAGGCTGGAGAAATCTGGATCGACTCCCCCTGTTTGTCGGGAGGGTTCTATGGTCTCTTGAAAGAATCGAAGCTGATTTTCCATGCCAAATGTCGTGATGCAGATGGCATTTTACCAATGGACTTTTTGAGAACTGGGCTTTTGGGGTTCACATATAAGGGCAAGGTGTTTGTGTTGGGACTTTATGAAGACCGAATTCGTCAAAGAATTAGTTGGGTTGATCAGAAAGTTTACAGCAAGCTCGGAAAGCCTTTGGAAATAGGCAATGGTACTAGATACCACTATTCTTCCCATTTGTTGGCAACTTTGGCCAGTGAAGTTCGTCAAGTGTACGATTGTACCATTTTCGACGTGTTCATCGGGAACGAATACTTGCCTGTGGCCATAGTGGAGGCGGAAGTTATCAGAAAGATCATCGAAGGTCCCAATAACGACGGCCCGGACTCCAACTCCAAAAGCGAAACTGCAGGACCATCATATGACCCAGTACCGCTTAATGAACCGGTTCTCAATGCCATTGCACAAAAGTGCTTCGACACTCTATATAAACACCACTTACTTCGGCTTTATTGTGTGCTAGTGGTTGACTGTGATACGCTTCCTAAAATTATGAGAAGTGGGGGCATTGAAATTGCTAATATGCTATGCAAAAAGAAGTTTTTGGAGGGCAGCTTGAAAGCGGAATTCGTCAAGTTCTTTGTGAAGAAGTCAATCAGTGTCATACCTCATGGAGAGGATCTTATTGGGGGCATCTGGTCTCCTTATGTTTCACAATTACGAAGTGCTGCTTTGGGAAACTTCACGCCACAACTTAGTCAAATCACATACAAGGAAAAGTCCTATGACGATAAAACGGGAGCCCCACTCACCGACTTTAAAAGTATCGTCGATGTGTTGAAATTCAGGGTTGCCAACTCTGGTGATTCAATTGCATTCCAGAATCTAGATCATGGCAAGGGAAGTACAAAGCCATTGACATGGAAGAAGTTTGAGCTCCGGGTTTATGCGGTGGCGAGCTATTTGATCGATAAAGCAGCAATAAGACCAGGACGGCATGTCATCTTGATGTACTCGTTGTCGGAAGAGTTTGTGATAGCAGTGTTTGCTTGTTTGATGTGTGGAATTATAGCCATTCCCATGTTACCGTTTGATTCCAATAGAATAGGGGAAGATTTACCGGCATTTGTGGGGGTGATAAAGGATTTTGATGTCAGTGATATATTTGCCAACGAGGAAGTGGAGAAGTTCTTGAAGAGTGGGCCTGTGGCCGATAGCTTGAAGAGAATGAATATCAAAAAGAGTCTCAAGATCAAGAATACCGGCAAATTGACCAAAGTTTCCAACGTTGCCACTCTTAACTCCAAGATCTCAAAGCATCAAGCAGCTGTGAACTTCCGGGACACCAACACAACCGCTTTAATTTGGTTGAATTTCACTTCGGATCACTACAGAGTTGCGGCCAAATTGAACCATCTGAACCTTATTGGAATATGTAAGGTTTTCAAGGAAACATGCAACTTGACGTCCAAATCATCAATCGTGGGATGTGTGCGGCATTCGTCAGGCATAGGGTTCGTACAGTCAGCTCTTTTAGGGGTGTTTTTGGGAACTCCCACCTATCTTTGCTCACCGGTCAGTTATGCCGAAAATCCATTGGCGTTCTTCTTGTCTTTAGCAAGATATAAGGTGAAAGATGTGTTTGTGACGGAACAGATGCTTAAGTATGCCGCCATTAAGTTCACCCCCAAGGGATTCAACTTGTCGGGCCTTAAGAATATGATGATCAGCACGGAGGGAAGAGTGGAGATCGATTTGCTCAGAAAGATAACCAAAGTGTTCCAGCCCACTAAATTGAGTGCTGCTTCCATGTCTACCGTGTATAACCACTGGTTTAATCCGATCATCTCGTCAAGATCGTACATGGCAGTGGCGCCCGTGGACTTGTATTTAGACCCTATTGCTTTGAGACAAGGATTCGTGTCTATCGTCAACCAAGTGGACTTCCCCAATGCTTTACACATCCAAGATTCGGGAATGGTGCCAGTTTGTTCTGAAATAGCCATTGTGAACCCTGAGACCAGACAATTGTGTAAGGAAGGAGAGTTTGGAGAAATATGGGTGTCCAGTGAAGCCAATCTCCTAGGGTTTACAAATGGACCTAAGGGACCGGTGGACACCTTCACGGAAAGCCAATTCTTGGGAAAAATCACCGACGGAGACGAGTCGGTCACATACTTAAGAACCGGGGATCTAGGGTTCTTGCACCATATCTCCATTGCCAAAAATAAGAGTGATTACAACAAGCCAGAAGAAGAGCCGGAAATTACTTCTTTCCAGCCGTTATTTGTGTTGGGAAAAGTGGCAGATACCTTTGAAGTAATGGGATTACACCATTTTCCCATTGATATCGAGAACACGGTTGAATCGTGCCATTCAGATATCTTCAAGAACGGGTCTTGCATCTTCAAATGTGCAGACTTTACTATCATTGTTTGCGAGTCCAAGAGAAAGAGAAACTTTGCTTCGTTGGTTCCCCTTATAGTGAACACGGTGTTGAGTAAACACCACCTAGTGGTGGATATCATAGCGTTCATGAAGAAGGGCGAGTTCCCCATCTCCAGATTGGGTACCAAGCAGAGATCAAGAATAGTGGACGCATGGGTGCAAGGAATTCTTCCCATCAGTGCACTGTACGGGCTGAATTTCGGGGAGAACAGCATGATCCAGTTGATCAAGGAGATCGATTCCGTTGCCAGAGATAACCCTTTCACCGGCTTGAAGAATCCAGCATTGTCTTATTACGACACTGACACTTTTGATGATAAATCCGATGTTTTTGATGCCAATCGCCAGGGGCTTATTCTTAACGGCGGAGAGTATTCCGATGTCCACCCATACATGAGCGTGGACACTGCCAACTCGTCCCAGGACGCCAGCCTGCTCAACCAACACAAGGCAACGTTTCAGATGTAGACAAAAAGTCGTGGCGCTACCATTATAGTACACCAAATATATTTAGATGCGCAATAAAAAACTTCAGTATAAAATACAAACACTACAACAATGAGTGGCAGGAAACGGTCCCTAAGTCCAACTAGCCATCCCAGCAGCAAGGATAGATCATTGTCCACACTAAACGGATTGAAAAGGATTTTCGGGTACTTTTCAGCGGGCCCCAAACCCCAGAAAAAGGTGATGTTTAAACAAAACTACGAGTTAGGTGAACCTGAATCAACCGGCTTAAAAGAGGCAGGTGTGCCATTAATCTTCTCCTCCGCCGACACAGACACGCGATCGGATAAGAGAAGACGATTGTCTGTGCAGCATTTGAACGATTTGAAAGGATTGGTGCCTCGAGGATCCATGGATCATAGCGCCAAAGGTATCAGCAATTATGGCGATTATTTACACAGGATCCACGAACAGACGGACGAGGTGGCGGACGACTTGGAGAGAAGGGCGTCTGTGCTCCCGGAGGATTTGAACGAGGATAATGGGGAGTATGACTCGCCTATTCCTGATATCAAGCAAGTCAGAGGCCAGTCCATTCTGATGATCAACGCCTTAGAGAGGCTAGATCTGCCCACTGCCGATGAAGAAGACAGCCAATTGGCTCTTGTGGAGAGCAATTTTGCACCCTTATACACAGACGAAGACGGAAATCTCGTGAGACCACCGTTCATCAACCTTGCTCCCAAAGAACGGTACCAGTTGTTGGAATTGAAGAAATCGTTGGAAGTTTCAAGAGCAATACAGGCAAGGTTAAAGTATACGATAAACCCCCATGAAGCCACGTCCATTCTTATGAGTAACAATAAGGTTGAAACGGCCACTCAGACTCAGAATCTTGGGTATCTTCGGAAAAAGTTACATTTCAATGCATTTGTTGACCGGAAAGAAGAGGGGGATGCAAAGAGAAAGAAGTTGAACAACGGAGCTGTGTTTTCGGGCGAGTTCTTTTACGAGGTGGACAACAGCACAGAAAAGCACACAGATGAGAAGAAATTCAATGGGTATTTGGGGTCTGTAAGTAAACCAAAGTTTAACGATACCAAAAATGGCAGGAAGGAATTCTTGGGTGGTTCAAGCATCAAGTTGGACTCAGAATACTTGACGAAGACTGAAAAATTGTCAGAAAAGATCAAGATAAAGGACGACGAGGTTCACGACAAACTGACCATTAAGCCTAGCAAAGGGTTCAATTTTTCCATTAATAAGGCGGACTTGAACAACATTATTAATAAGAATAACGACATTGATGAAGAAAAGAAGGGAGCGGTTGAAAAGATACAGGAACCAAAAGTGAAACCAAAAGTGACGCCCAAAGAGGCACCAAAAGAGACACCGAAACTTTCTTTTGGAGCAGAACCGAAAAAGGCTGAATCGACGTTTTCTTTTGGACCTGAAGCAAAGAAGGCATCATCGACATTTTCCTTCGGGGGTGAAAAGGCTAAAGATGCTCCTAAATTGACACTTGGAAGCAAAGATACCGACAAGGAGGCTAAATTGACATTTGGAAGCAACGATACCGACAAGGAGGCACCAAAGTTCTCTTTAGGTGATTCAACCATAAAAGCCAATGCTCCCAAATTCTCCTTCGGATCAACAGAGAAAAAAGACACTGGTTTTTCTTTTGGGGAATCTACATCTAAGAAGAGTGATGCACCAGCGTTTTCTTTTGGAAATGCTGCCGATAAGAGCTCAGAAGCCAAGGAACTGAAACCAAGCACACCAGCATTTTCGTTTGGAGGTTCCGAAGCCCCGAAACCCACACCAGCATTCTCGTTTGGAAGCTCTGAAGCCCCGAAACCCACAACTGCATTCAATTTCGGAGGAAAAGAGAACGAAGAACCCAAGAGAAAGAGAACAATGGACCAAGTGTCGGCCCTGACAGAAAAAAGTGAAGCCCCATATCAACTTAGTTTTGTTCTGTCTGCTAATAGTGAAGATAAGCCAAAACCGGCTACTGCATTCAATTTTGGCAACACAAGTTCAACGACTAGCAAAGAGACGCCCAAGTTCACTTTCGGAGCCACTAAGGCCGAAACTAAGACGGAAGAAGTACCCAAGTTGAGTTTTGGTGCAAAAGAAAGTACTCCGCTCAGTTTTGGGGCAAAAGAAAGTCCGCTCACTTTGGGTGCAAATGGCAAAGAAACTGCACCCAGTTTTGGCGCTTCCAATAAAGCTGGCACGCCTAAGTTCACCTTTGGTTCCACTCCTGCACCCACCGAACAAAAAAGTGAACCAGGCAGCTTATTTGGCAAACCAACTACAACCCCAGGTCCAACCACAGCTCCAAAATTCACGTTTGGAGCTGCAACATCGGCCATTAAAGACTCCAACAAACCAGAATCCAAAGAGCCTACCCCCGCTTTTGGTGCTACACCAACCACAGGGTTTCCAAAGGCAGCTAGTCCGTTCAGCTTTGGAGCCGTGGAAAAGCCCACCCTCAGCACAACCCCATCGGTGACAAACTTGAACGCAAGCGCAAATCTGAAACCAGACTTAAGCTCTTTTGCAGCCAAGCCAACGTTCAATTTTGGAGCCAGTCAAGCGCCCACGTTATCGGGATCTCCATTTCAGTTTGGAGCCGTTGAAAAGCCCAAATTAACGACATCTCCTCTAAACAGAGAGGCAACCCCGTCCACCACCCCAGCACCTGCTCCTGCACCCAATGCATTTGGAAATGGAGCCTCGTTCACGTTTGCCAACGGTATAACCCCCGTGAAAGCTGCAGTCCCAGCCCCCGAGGCCAATTTTGGATTCAACAGAGAGAACACCCCATCGCAGTTCAATTTCAGTAGAAGCACCACTGCTACACCGGAATTCACCCAGCCACAGGGCCAGCAGCCCCAACAGCCGTTTGCCCAGTCGTTTGGCGGTGTGCCAATGGCCAACGGAATGACGCCAATGGGCATGAGTGCCAGTGTACCTATAGGGATGGTGAACAGTCCGATTCCAGGAGCTAGTCCTGCGCTCAACCCGATGAACAGGCCCAACCGGAGGTTTGCCAAGATGAGGAAGAGGCGGACGTAGCACCAGGCTAGCACATCAAACCTGGCCAGAACTAGCACGATATTTACGATCATACTTGTATAGTTATGTTATGTTATCGTAGTCATATTATAAATATAATAATCATGTCATAGTTATATAGCCATACAATGAGATTATACTCATGCTGTACTAATAATACACTTACACTACACTCACGTTATACTCACATTATACTCAGATTATCTTCTTATCACACTCTCACTCTATAGGCAGGACCATCGTCTCCGCATATTTCAAAGTCATATGGAATTTTCACGTTGAAAAAACTTGTGAAATATCTCATAGTATATAAATAGGAGAGTATCCTTTATTTCCTCCAACCCAACACGATGGCATCTATTGAATTCAGACCCGGAAGAATCCAGAGCATCAACGCCGACCAAGAAGTGGTGTTGAAACAAGTGTGGGCTCACATCTTCAAGTATTTTGGCTACGACCTCAATATCTCCGACAAAGACTTGCAGTACAAAGAATGCTTCATTTCGTCCACCCGGACGCAAGAATTGACCGAAAGTGGGTTCGGTGCTCTCAATTACGGCTTGCACAGAACCAACACCAGAGGGTCGACTGCATCGTCCCATATTTCCCACAAAACCAGCGCTTCTAGTTACAGTACTTTGAGCAAGAAGAAAAAGTCGGGGTTCTTAAGAAAGGGCGGCAAAGACGCCGTTAAAGAAGTACAATTACACGCTCCGGCAGACAGCGAACGGTTGAGGTACATGCAGACCCAATCTTCACACGAACAGTATGGTGGCATTGAAATTGACCCCAAAGTTGCTTATGTCTATGTTAACCACTACAAGAACAATTTCGAGAACGGCGACGATTACATGAGCGACAACGAGGACTACGACGACGACGACGCCGAGTCCATCAGCTCGTTTGTCACCGCCAACACCAGCATCGATGTGGTGGACATGAAGGCGTTTGTTTCCAGCACCAAATCCAGCACGGGTGCCAAAGGAGGCGTCACGGGAGTGCCCGTAGAACCGTTTGCCGTCAAGCCCACGCCCATTGTTGCCGGCGTCAACAAGTACGACACCAGAAAGCTCCACAAGGCGGTGTTTGCTGGGTTAAGAAACGATTCGTTTGACAACTATCTTTTGAGATTTGTCCGGGCCAGAAAATTCGTGCCAGATGCCGCCATTCAAATGACATTCAAGGCATTGGACTGGAGATTGTCCGATTTCAAGCCGGACGAATGGCTGTTTGTGGGAGATGCCGCCTGTTATGTCAACGGCACCGACCCCGGGTTTATCAGAAACTTTACGTCGCAAAAGTCGTATGTCAGAGGAGTGGACAAGGAAAGGAACCCGCTTTTCTTTTTCAAGGCCAAGAAGCACTTGATTTCCGAGTCGCCGTTGGCCGACACCCAGCGGTTTGCCGTGTACACCATTGAGAGTTGTCGGTTGTTTTTGAGAGATATAACTGACTCGGTTGATGCTTGTTCGATTGTATTTGACTTGACGGGCTTCTCGTTGAAAAACGCTGATTATAATGCCATCAAGTTCTTGGCCGAGGTGTTTGAGGCCTACTATCCCGAGTGTTTGGGTAAGGTGTTGATTTACAATGCGCCATGGATCTTTTCCACCGTGTGGAATGTCATTAAGAACTGGTTAGATCCCGTGGTGGCTTCCAAGATCCATTTTACCAAAGATTTCAAGGAAATCAATAAGTTCATTGATAAAAAGTGGATTCCTGATTATATGGGAGGAGACGATGCTTATGCAGGAGAGTATCCGGTTCCTACTGCAGCAGATGCTCAATACATGAAGGCGAGAGATGGTAACTTTGCTGCATTGAAAAGAGAAAGAGACGAGTTGTTTTTGAAGTTTTTGACCACCACCAAGAAGTGGGTTGAGTCGACTAATGCTGGTATTAGTGACAAGTATTTACAAGATAAAATTGACTTGGGGGGGGCTTTGGCCAGGAATTATATTCAGTTGGATCCTTATGTTCGGTATGCGGGATTCTACGATAGAAACGGGTCGTTGAAGGTGGAGTGTTAGGTTGAGAGTTGATATGAGACGGTCTTTTGCAGTAGTCTTTTGCAGTAGTCTCTCAAAGTCTTCAATCTTCAATCTTCAATCTTCAATCTTCAATCTTAATAGTCTTCAATCTTCAATAGTCTCCAATAGTCTCCAATAGTGGATCAAATAGTCTTTTATGAGAAGTATTTTTCAGTAGCCTCTCGAATAGCCTCTTCGGTCTTCAGCATCCCTCCGTTAGACAGCCTTAGACAGCCTTAGCCTGATAGACCTTCGCGTCCTGCATACAGCCTCCATAAAACTCACAAATCGATATGCGAAAAAACATCATGTCTAGAAGGTCTGCCAGGAGAAACTACGACAGAAACAACCTAGAAGCCGACATCGAGGCCGATGTGGAGGACGTCGACGAACTCGTGGATGTCGACGATGACGAGCAGGAAATTACCCGGTGTATCTGCGGCAATGATGATTTAAATCCCGACACCATCAACGAAACAATAGTTACATTATTGGACCACGAATACCAAATAAAAATCGACCAGGGCCTATTTATCCAGTGTGACAAGTGCTCAGTGTGGCAGCACGGGTACTGCGTGGGTTTGTACATCAATGAAGACGTTCCTGACAAGTATTGGTGTGAATTGTGTAAGCCCGAAATCCACTTTTTTGTACACGACAACAACAGCGATAGCAAGCGAACGGTATACCGGCCGGTGAATGAGAAGAGGAAGAAGCTCATGCAGGAGAACGAGAAGCTCAACAAGCGGAAGTTCACTCGAAAAGACCGCCGGAACTATGATTATGACGAACAGCTTCAGAAAGCGTTGCGGGAGAGTGCCAAAGAAAGTGGCATGAAAAACAAGGATGACAATGTGGTGAAACGGGAAACGGGGAGCCGGGACTCCCGGTCCGATGACAATTCGGTGCACACCAAAGACGACGAGTCTAGGGCCGGAGCCACCACTCCACCGTCCAGCACCGGCAGTACCCTTGCTTCTCGTGATAATTACAACAATCACTATAATGGCCCCGACAAAATGAACGAGACGGAAGTGGGCGATGAAGAAGACGAGGCCGAGGGAGAAGCAGAGGATGAAGAGGCGCCGGAGTCCCGAAAAGACGTTCGGAAGTTGAAAAGGGCCCGGAAAAAGGATAATAGGGCCGGCAAGAAGAAGGCTAAAACTGACACCGGTGTGTCCAGTAGCATCACAAAGGACGAGCTACTCAATCAGGCCTCGAAGCCACGATATGTCAACGACAAGTCCACGATTTACGAGCTTAGAAAACGCATAAGTGCCATATTGGAGTGGTTGAGTCGGACGCAAATCGAACTAGAGGAGGAGAAGCTTGCCAAGCAGGACACCATAACGGACGAGGCACTTCTTGGGACATATAATGAAAATTTGGGGCTAATGCAGAACTTGACGACTAAGATTCTTGAATGGGAAGAGAACTACGGGAAGTATGCTCCGTGATGTAGGTATGTAGATAATCGATAAGTACAAATATTGAGTAGATGGAAGTGTTTGAGTAGATGGAAGTGTTTGAGTAGATGGAAGTGTTTGAGTAGATGGAAGTGTTTGAGTAGATGGAAGTGTTTGAGTAGATGGAAGTGTTTGAGTAGATGGAAGTGTTTGAGTAATGTGAAGTATTTGTGTAATCTGAAGTGTTTGAATTTGAAGGTAGTGTAGAATGATGACAATAGCCTGACGGCTGATGTACTGTCATCTAATCAATAGAATTATACAACACATTCAACCAGTCATCACTATTAAGTATCCTGTCACTTCCTGCAATCAAATTCACCGTCTTGTTGCTGGCATTGATTTCCTCCACTATCCTGGCCTCCTCGTAAGTGATCCCGTTCTTAAAGTACACAATAATATCCCCAACAACCACAGACTCCGTCAACGTATCCGGAACTAAAGTATTCATGTTATTGGTGTGTTGATTTATGAAATTCGTCAAGAATTCCTTCACAGGTGGACTGTATTGCAAATAAATGTTATCGATTTCGTTGGAATTGCTGAAGTTCTTGAAAAACCTCTTCAAGTTGTTCTCCGGCTCTTTTTTATTGAACGATTGTCTTATATGACTGAAATTCTTCTGGAAGTTGTTCAACAACTTCAACTGCACCAAAGACAAGTCGGGGACCATGGTTATGAACCGGTTCAAATTATTGTCGTTGAACTGAATAGCGTATAGTAGGATCAATTTGATCTTATGGTTGGTGCTGATAGCATCATTGGCTAGCATTTGAGTCAAGCTATTTTCAATGGCATTTTTGTTGTCCAAATTGCATATAATGGTCTGCTGCAACTCACTGATTTCCCACAACTTGTGCTTTTGAATCTGAGAGTCCAATTCCGAGAGAATATTCAAGTGTTTGATGATATTGGAAGACTTCTTTTGGAAGTCCGGTAATCTGGTTAAGATCTTCTTGAGCTCAAGCAAATTGTTGGTGGACACATTGGTGTTAGACTCTTTTTTGAACGCTTCTACCTTTTTCAGAAACGAGTCCGTCAAGTCCCCGTAGTTCATGTAGATAGAACTATTGAAAAAGTCGTCATTTCTGTCGTTCAACAAAATCTTTTCCGTGCCGATTTCAATGATATTCTTGTTGATGCCAATCAACTCATGGATCATCGATTGGTAAGTCCAGGGGTGTAATAATGGAGTGATAGGATCATTATACCGATCAAACAACAATAATACCGGAGGAGACTCACTTTTGGTGTTCAAATTGTCAAAAAGATTGTTATTCAAATTGGAGTTGATCTGGTACAATATTTCACTGGAAAGCTTCTTAAGGGTTATGGAATTGGGTTCAAATTTAATCACCGGGAACTTCTTGATCGAGAGAAGCAAGCTGATCAATTTATTGGTCTCGTCAATAATAGCATCATCTACTGGGATCTGGAACAAGTTATGGTTCACAATCAAGTAGTCCTGGAACAATTCCACCACACTGGAGATCACTTCAAACTTATCGGACTCGGCAATCTTTTCCAATTGAGTCTTAATGACTATGTTATTGAAATACACCTTGTAGTTGTTGAAATGAGGCGCCACAAGCTCCTTGTTCAACAATTCAATGGACTCGAGGACGGGTTTGATATAGACAATGCAATTAAGGTGTTTCATCTGGTCTAACTGATTGAAGTTATCTATCAACTCAATGAGAATAATATCTTGCTCGAGCAATTGGGACTGGGTGTAGCAGATTGAAATGATGGCCATGGTGTGCTTGTCCACAAGAAGGACTTTTCCTTTGATGTCGTCATGCCACTGCTGCTTGAACAACTTGTCGAAATACACGTCGTTTACTTTATATAAATCCATGGTTAATAAATGAGTGATAGTCGCAGGAAAAGATATGGTGGGATAAATGTCGTTGAAATGTCGGCAGTTTTTCAGCTGCATAAGCTCTTGGGCAATAGAAGCCATTTTTCAGCTATAGAAGCCAATTTTCAGCTACAACTACCTGAGCACAACAGCTGATTCTGGCGTGTTGGTGGTGTGGTAAATCGACCCACTAAATGGCCCCATACCCCAGTTTCCAAACTTGATACCGCTCATCGCAAAAAGTGAAGGTAGATACGAGATGGCCCTGATATATAATTCCACAAACCCCACCAGATACCGTTACACAAACACCAACAAACAAACACAGACACAAACACAATGGTATCCAAGAGTTCCAAGATCCAGGTCGTCGGAGGAGGCGTGTTTGGGTTGAGTACAGCCTACTATTTGGCTAAAAGTGGATATAATGTCACAGTTATCGACAGAGAAGTGGTTCCTTCGCCGTATTCTGCCGGCTACGACTTGAACAAGATCATCAGACCGGAGTACGAGGACCAGTTCTACACCACATTGGCGCTTGAAGCGATTGAGCTATGGGAAACCGAGTTTGCTGACTATTACCATAAAGTTGGTTATGTCAACTGCAACTCCGACAAGGCGCCGGCCAAATCGTTTGAAACCATCAAAATGTTCTCCGATGCGTTGTTGGCGAATCCCAAGTACCCCAAGGACCTGTTGGTGAAGTTGACGACCAAGGAGGACTTCCAGAAGTACTTACCTCACTTAAATACCGATTTTGAAGGCTGGGAAGGGTACTTTAACAAGCATGCGGGATATGCCCATGCTTTGAAGGCCTTAACGTACGTAAAAGAGCGGTGTGTGGAGTTGGGAGTGGTATTTGTGGTGGACAGGATTGCCAGCTTGGTGTACACTTCCCAGGACGAGTGTTTGGGGGCTCTTGGTGAGTCTGGAGACACCTACAAGGCTGATTTGACAATTGTTGCAGCCGGAGCCCATGCACCCAAAATCGTGCCTGAATTGAACCAGTACGTCACTGCACAAGCATGGAGTGTGGGCCACTTGCAGTTGACGCAAGAAGAAGCTGAAAGATTGAAGGAAATGCCTGTTTTCAACTGCAGAGACATTGGGTTCTGTTTTGAGCCGGATGCCGATAAAAACATCCTTAAGATGTGCAATTCGTCGGCTGGATGGGTCAACATGGAAAAGAACAACTACTCTGTGCCCACGGAAGACAATAACGGTGTTTGTAAGGTGGATAATGAAGGGTTGCAAAAACAGGTGTCGGTGTTCTTTCCAGAGTTTGTGGACAAGACTATCATTGACAAAAAGATATGTTGGTGCTGTGATAGAACAAACAGTGATTTTGTGATTGACTACCATCCCAAGTACAAGAACTTGTTGTTTACGACTGCTGATTCGGGCCATGCGTTCAAGATGCTTCCGATTTTTGGGAAATGGGTGGTGCAGAAGTTGAATAACCAGTTAGACCCGGAGAAGGAGGAGAGATGGAAGTGGTTCACGGAAAAAGACGTTAAGAGTGATGAAATAGACAATGTGTCGTGGCGGTTGGGAAATGTGTTGAACTTGCACGATGAAGAGAGAGTTTAAGCTGTGTTGAACTTGGGAGAAGAGCGTTTAGAATGAGGTTGCAGAATGGCTGCAACAAATTATGTAATCAGTTTAATAATATCACTGTTCATCTATAAGAGCACCAGTAGTCAATACAAGTGTCAGTACCAGTAGCCAATACGTACTAAGCATTGCTTCCAAAAATAGCAACCAGCAATGATGAAACCCGAACAGTAGGAGTCACGTGACACATACACCCGTAAAGCTGCCTTCACGTCCAACCCACCAACATTCCGACACGGCTGCTTCAAAAAGCCTAACCCACCAATACCCAAACCTTATGTCTGCAAAATCAAACCTTACTGCAAAATACAAACTTAGTTAATCCAGCTTATCGTATCGTGCGCTCAATTTCTTTTTCAGTCACATTTTTATTCTCAAGGATATTATTCATGTCAGGACTGAAGAAGAAACCCAGGTCTAAAGCATCCCTAAACGGCGTACCGACGCAAAACAAAACCAAACTAAGCACCCTCTTCAAAAAAGCGTCTTCTGAATTCAATTTATTCATTCTCCGGATCAAATCATTGGGGGAAGAAGTGTTTAGCGAAAACCAAGTCATTAGTGAATTCTTTGATGAATTTGGCTCGGATTCCGATTCCTTATTAGACAGACTAGAAAGAAACAGCAAGGGGTACAACATCAACGAAGAACGGTTTTTGAGCAGTTACAAAAAGTTCAAAAGCTTGGATAAAATGCATCAAAACTACAAGCAAGCAGGAAACGAGGACATGAAAAGCTCGTCCACCATGTTCTCCGATTCCAACGTGACCCGGTTCAATTTGAAGGATGTGATACAGGAGTCCTATGCTGCCAACTTGGCCAACGACGATGACGAGTTCGACCACGAAGATACCGAAACGTTGAATAATTCCAATAGCTCCGATAAGGTTGCTTATAATGAGTTGGATATCCACAAGATGCGGGAGGAGTTGGAAAACGACACGGCTGTGGGCGCCAGCACCAACATAGGGCAGGTTTTGTGGGAATATAGACGAAGTAAGTGGGTGAAAAATACCAAACGGGTCAAGCCCCAGGTGAATGAAACGAGGCTCCTTTTTGACCAGATTCCCAAGGAGTCGTACATCAAGGTGTATACGACATTGGTGGATAAGGGGCGGCCACTCAAGCCGGACCGGCGCATAAACCTCCACGATTTGATGAAGATTATCAATGCGGGATGGGTTGCGGAAGAACGGTGGGACCGTGCCGCCAAAGGCATGGCCTAGTGCCAAAATTCCTGCCATCCCGCCATCCTGCCATCCCCATTGCCATCCCCGGTGCATGGCTGTTCAGTTCTCACGTGCTACGTCCATTATGTCTGACGATACTTAATGTATTCTCCAATATTCGCAACTCTCTGTCAATCGACTCCAGTCGTCTCTGAAACACGTTGGTCACGTGATCGGCCCCTAGCGTCTGGTGGGTCTTCTCCAACAACCTCTGGAGCTTGGCCTTGAGCCCCATGAGCCGCTCAAACTGGCCCGAAAACTCTATTAATTGTTTATCGATCTCCTTATCGAGCTGGTGAATAGTGGTGATTTTATCGAGCGCCGACGGGCCATTGGCGTCGTTTTTGCTATTGTGTTTGACCAACGTATCAACTATGGCGCTGAGTTGCGTCACAAGACCATCGGACTGCGCCAATGCGTCCTTTTGGTGGTGTTTGGCCTGAAGCAATAATTTGGTGTGGTCCATCAAGAAATGTGCGAGTGTGATTTTTCTATAATGTTGACGGTGCAACTATTGTGCCAGGATCTGATCTTTGTGTCGGGAAGTGCCGTAGCAGAGGTCACGGTGATGCAGTTCTATGGGGCATTGCAAATGCCCGAGAATTTCACCGGGTTGTTGCACCAAACACACTCCTTGATCAAAGCCAGTGGTTCGGTAGACGAATCGTTGAAGTTATGGGAAATCAGGCTTCTTCTTTTGATTTTCAACGGCCAGCTCCAGCAGGCGAAGCAGGAGGCGGTCAATTTGAACAACGTGATCTACTTGTCGGAAAACAACCCGTCCCAGGTGCTACAGCCGCAAACAGGGTCTATTTCGTCTAATTCTAATCTAAGGCCCAGTGGAGCGATTTCGCCAAATATCTCATCGGCAGAGCTCAGGTACCCGCTTCCCAAAAACAACAACGGGGCTATCGGGCACCGGTTCTTGGTGTTGTTGCTCCGGCTCAAATCGGTGCCGAACTTGGCCCTCATCAACGATTTCTACAAGCTATGCTACCAATTGAGATTAAAGTCGTCCAATTTGGCGGGGCTTGCGACGAACTTGACGAACTTGACGTACGACATTATGGTGATCTTGATCATCAACAAGAACTACACCACCTTGTTGAGTTTTCTTTTGTCGCTCGAGTCGGAACTTGAACTTCAGAGTCAGTTATTGAATGTCAAGTTGTTGAAGATTATCACAAAGGTGATTATATTCCAGCAGTCACAGGTGCTGGCAGAGGTGATCAAGAGCAATCTAGTGCCAGAAACCGAGGATTTCGATGGTGTAATGGCGTCTAATTCGGGCGATTCGTTGTTGTTCATCCTCAACACCATCAGTCCGTATTATACCCCGGATTTCAAACAAAATGAGCTGCTGGACGTTTTGAACATGCCCACCTTGGAATTGTCTCTGTTGGTGGACTTAGTGTTACAGGGGAACATCACAGGCCGGATTTTGTGCAGTTTGTTGGGGCTTTGGGACTTGATGAACAACTTTAATTTTCAGCTTATTAAAGACCACGATGAGTTGAAGCTCAGGCCCCAGAAATTGCTGGAAGTCACTGATCCATGCTTGGACGACTGCTACTGGCTTGTGAATTCCCGGTGGTGTGCAAACGTGAACCGGGTGTACGGTCTTGAGTAGAAGCTTGGTAGTTTGGTAGATTTAGAGTAATGAATAAACGGTATATCAAGGGCGCAAGACCTAATGGTCACGTGACGCGCTTGTGACGAGCGGTGGCCCACGCCGCCACGCACCCAGCGTCTGTCGGCGGTTTCGCACTAGTTATTTTGTTAGCTCAATATTTAGCATCCTGCATACAGCCACAGAGCTCTAGGTGAGAAATTTTCTAGGTGAAAAAAAACTTCTTGAAAATTTTATTATCATCAAGTAATTGCATTCAATATGGCTGTCCAAGACGTTGTTACCCGTGAATACACCATCAACTTACACAAAAGAGTATGTGACCAGTTCTAGAAGATTGATCTTGCACAGGGGAATTGACAAGGTGGAGAATCCGATCCCAATGACCAGTATACGATGTTCAATTTCAAGGTCCCACAGTTTTGCTGTTGACCATGGCTGGCCGCAGCTGACCACATTCCACAGACACAGCACCCCGTTACGCTGCAAGACAGTCCAAGGAAATTTCCAATACTAACAGTTCTAGTTACACGGTGCCCACTTCAAAAAGAGAGCTCCAAAAGCTGTCAAGGCCATCAAGAAGTTTGCCACTTTACACATGGGTACCACTGATGTCAGATTAGACCCAAGATTAAACGTGCAAATCTGGAAAAGAGGTGTCCAAGGTGTTGACAAAAGAATGAGATTAAGAATCTCCAGAAAGAGAAACGACGAAGAAGATGCTAAGGAAAAATTATACGCTTACGTCGAACCAGTCATTGTCCCATCTGCTAAAGGTTTACACACTGTTGTTGTCGATGAAGACGAAGCTTAAATTCTTTGATATAAATTTATAGTTGATGTATAATAAGGATTTAACCGTATTTCATTAATATACAGAAAGGTTAAAGAGTGTAGGAAAGAGCCTTCAAAAGGTTTCTGAGCGTGTACTCCAATGACCGCATAGAGAAGACCAATGAGTGGTCAGATTAAGAACATCAGGTCAGGTCAGGTAAAGCCTTCATTAGGGCATCAGAGAAGAGCAGAAAATAGGTTGGTGTAAAATGCAGGTTCTGTTCCAGACGCTTTTTTCCGGTGTAGGTCTACGTAGTTCGTTTATGTGGTCCACGTAGTTCGTTTAGTGGTCCGCGTAGTTCGTTTAGTGGTCCACGTAGTTCGTTTCTGTGGTCCTTCCCTTGCTGCTTCGTGCAGTTTCGTGTGTTCTATTGTATTTTGTCTCTAGTGCTTGTTAGTACGAATTCGGGCTTGATAATTCAGTGTAACTATGACAAAAGTACCTATCATCGCAATTAGACATGATTAGTCAAGACGACTAAAATCCAAGGTTGCTCTTCAATGGTAAAAGAGAATTTTCATCATCATTATCAATGTACAAATTACATACGTTGTGGTTATTGAAGAAGTGTGAAATTTTTTCTCATTTAAGATGTGAAAAATCCGGGTAACCTTTGGACTGAAGAAGACAAAAGGCAGAGAAGAAGACAAAAGGCAAGAAAGAAAGAAGACAAAACGCAAAGATACAAAACGACAAGAAGATAAAGGCAAGGACCAAGACAAAAGTCAGACAAAGTCAGACAAAAGTCAAATCAAGTACGAAAGTCAAGTAAAAGCTGTAGGTAAGAAAAAGTCAGTAAAGTTAAATTGAAGCCTGGAACAAGAAAGGTGAAATCCACATAAAAAATAAACCATAAAATAAACCATAAATCCAGAAATGTCAAGAAGAAGAATGTCTGGCAGACCATTACTAGAAGAAGAGTCCGTAGAACTTCCTGATTCAAAGAGAGAGAAATCAAAGAGAGAAATCATATGTAAAGTCACGTGACCACGTCCGTCAAAATCTCATTCCCCAGAATTCCTCGGATTATGCCTTCTATTGACCCACATCCCACGTCTATGTTGACGGTTTCCAACCTCCAGGTTCTCCATGACCCGTCCATACAGGAATACGACTCGGTGCAGGTCTCCATGGAATTATACTTGAAGCTATTCAAAATCGACGACACTGTACATGACCGGTATATCTTGGTGAAGTTTTTAGGATCGCCAGACACTTTCAAAGAATTCCGGTTGTATAAGATCACCCGCATCAACGACAACTTACCCGGATGCGTTGTGATGTTTGTGAACAGCACGGTGTTGATGAAGTACAAAAACCTGTTCACATTGACGTCGGCGTTGATCCAGTCGGTGGAAGCTGAAATTCCCACACTAAATGATGTTTTTGTTTCGGTGCCATTGGACGTATATGAGGTGATGCAGACCATGTCGAGCGGTGCGGTGAAGGAGAAGATGATGACCCGGTTCTTGAGCGGGGGAATCGCCATACAGGGGGATAGTATCCGAGACATTAATGGAGACATTATGTTGTGCGAGCCTGTGAATCAGGGCAGAGTCACTCAGGACACGAATATCTACATTGTGAAGAAGGAGAGTGGTGAAAATGGTGCTGAAGACAAAGAAGACGCTGTGGAGTTGGAAGACCTGGACTTGGACATTTCAAACTACCTTTCGTCGTCGTTAAATATCGACTTTGAGCCCTCGGGGCATCGCCAGTTTAAAGTGGTGCCGTTGAACAACCGGCTCTTGCTGGCGCAGTTGCCGCCCATCTGGGCCAAAGAGGACCACGAGTTGTTTGTTTTTGTCAACACCAAGGACTTGATGAAGTTCGGGTTCCCGGTTTTCAATGGAGACACGGTATTCTTGCATTATGGCGAAGACCAGGAAATATTGGTCAAGATATTCACCATTGCCGAACCCAACACCTCGTATGTGTCTGGGGCCATCTACATGTCGCCGATTTTATCGACCAATCTCCTGTTGGTGGCAGATGATCTGGTGCACTTAGAGCCTATAAAGCCGCTTAAGAATAGAGAGCTCCAGGTGACGAATTTGGTGCCTTTGGCGAAGTCTGTGACGATTTCTCGAATTGCTTCACCTATCACGTTGGACAAGACGTACCAGCAGCACTTTTTTTCGGCGTTGAAGACGTCTTTCAACTCCCATTTCAAGGTGATCAAACAGGGCGACTTTATTCCCGTGACAATCGACTCTATAATGGCCAAAACGATGTTTGACATGGCCAGCGAAGACGAGTTGGCGGTCATCCCCACGGGCGACCCCGACTCCATTGCCTGGTTCAAAATCAGCGAGGTCACGGGTGAAGAAACTGGGCAGTTTGTTACTGGGCAGTTTGTGATCGATCCCTTGAAAACAAGAATGATCTCGTCGGGCGTGGAGTTCACCAGGTTGCCGGCCAACGAGAAATGTGACTGGTACCGGTATCTCTCGTTGCCGGCAATTTTCAACTTCAACCAGCACCTTGAACACCACTCGTCCAAGTTTCAGTACGCCAGGATCTTGAAAAAGATCATTTTGACCAACATCAACTCGAAGTTGAACCTCAAGACGTACGTGTTGTTGAACTCGATGTCCCGGGGCTTGGGAAAGACCACATTGGTCCGCAATATGAGCTACGAGTTGGGGCTCAATTTGGTGGAGTTGGACTGTGTGGATTTCATCAACCCCGGAAGCGAATTGAAGACAATTGGCCTTATTACTGGCACAATTGACAAGCTATTGAACCAGGACCTGACCGAAGATAATTCGTTCAATTTGATCTACTTGAAACACATTGAGAGTTTGTGTCCTGAAGTCAATGAAAATGAACAGGGATCCAATATTTCGGTGTCCTTGACGTTAAAGTTGATCCAGTTGTTCGATTCTTACTTCCAGAACCACAAAAATATCATATTTATATTCAGTTGCAATGATGTGGACAAGTTGAATAATAGCTTGAAGCTGATAATGAAGTTCCAAATCGAGTTCAACGTTCCCAATGAACTCGAGAGGTTGGAGATCTTCAAATACTTGATAAACAACGAGGTTTCCAAGAATTTGGCAGACCCTGTTCCAGAATTCTACGACACCATTGAAAGTGTGCCAAATTCATCATATAAGTTCAACATACGGAACGACGTCAAGCTCGACTCGTTGGTGTTGCTGTCTGCAGGTTTGACTCCACGAGACTTGATTTCCATCTTCAAAAAGTCCAAGAATTTGGCCATCAAGAGATTGTTAAAGGTCAATAAGAACTTAAACAATGTGGTGACGATCGGGAATGGAGGAATGGTGCCTCTCATCCCAGAAGATTTCAACAGTGCTATAAACGAAGCCAGAAATCAGTTCAGTGACTCCATTGGAGCTCCAAGAATCCCCAACGTTAAATGGGAGGATATTGGAGGGTTGGATGTGGTAAAAGATGAGATTCTAGACACCATCGATATGCCGTTGAAACATCCGGAATTGTTCAATAATGGGTTGAAGAAACGGAGTGGGATCTTGTTTTATGGACCACCAGGAACCGGTAAAACGTTACTTGCCAAGGCCATTGCCACCAATTTCTCGTTGAACTTCTTCAGTGTCAAAGGACCGGAGTTATTGAACATGTACATTGGAGAAAGTGAAGCTAATGTGCGTCGGGTGTTCCAAAAGGCCCGAGACGCCAAGCCGTGTGTTATTTTCTTCGACGAGTTGGATTCGGTGGCTCCCAAGAGAGGTAATCAAGGTGATTCTGGCGGCGTTATGGACAGAATTGTTTCTCAGTTATTGGCCGAGTTGGACGGGATGAGTGGAGGCAATGATAATGGCAGTGGAGAAAAGGCCAATTCCGGTGACGGGGTATTTGTTGTGGGGGCCACCAACAGGCCGGATCTATTGGATGAAGCGTTGTTGAGACCCGGGAGATTTGATAAAATGCTTTATTTGGGTATCAGTGATACAGACGACAAGCAAGTGAAGATTTTGGAGGCATTGACGAGAAAGTTCAAGTTGGATGAAGACGTTCGGCTAGACGTGGTGGCAGAGAAGTGCACGTTCAACTTTACTGGTGCAGATTTCTATGCCTTGTGTAGTGATTCGATGTTGAATGCTATGACGAGAATTGCCAATGAAGTGGATGCAAAAATCAAGAAATATAATGAAGAGCTTCAAAAAAGCGGCAAAGAGCTGGTTTCGACGAGATGGTGGTTCGACAATGTGGCTGGCGAGGACGACACGGAGGTGACGGTTAGAATGGTTGATTTCGTCAAGGCTCAGAACGAGTTGGTGCCGTCTGTGAGTGCAGAGGAGCTTGATCATTATTTGAAGATAAGGGAGAACTTCGAGGGGAAGAAGCCCAATGGCGCTGAAGCGAAGGGTCCCAATGGTGCTGGAGCGAAGGGTCCCAATGGTGCTGGAGCGAAGGGTCCCAATGGTGCTGGAGCGAAGGGTCCCAATGGTGCTGGAGCGAAGGGTCCCAATGGTGCTGGAGCGAAGGGTCCCAATGGTGCTGGAGCGAAGGGTCCCAATGGTGCTGGAGGTGCTAGCTATGTCTTGAATGGGGCCGTGAACGGGGCTGAAAATGGGGTTCAAATCTTAAATGGGGCAAATGGCCCAAATAATGCCCATGTCTTGAATGAGCTCGTCAACTCACATGTACACATCGAAGCAGACACCCATATCGAGCCAAACTCCCAAATTCAACCTCCAAATTGAACTCTCTAATCAGTATTTATTCTAATCAACTATTTACACGCTTATCCCACCTATTTACTCGCTTATCTCACCTATTTACACACATCTCAGTTATAAGACGTTTACTACCTATAACACATTCGTCTTACTTCTTAACTAAAACACTCTTGTCCAACACCGCCTTGGCCTCATTGATCTTCTGCGACAAGTATTGGCTCCCGTTTCTATCTGGATGATTCACCACCATCAATTTCCGGTACCGGTCCTTCACCATGCGCTGATTCACCGTCAAAATATCATCCCCCTCAATACCCATGATCTGCAATGCCTCCTTCTCCGTCATGCGCCCGTTAAACCCTTCATTCAAGTACTTTTGTCGTATTAGCTCATGAATGTGAAAATCACGGTGTGACGGGTCTATTCGGTCGACAGACTTGACTTTTATGTTGTTCAAACTGGCAATCATTTCCGGGGTGAGGAGCTTGAACTTGCGGTAGGCTGAGATCGTGGTTTTGGCGGTGAATGCCATTATAGTGGCGCCTATGCCAACTATGATTGGTAGCACCATTTGAGAATATTTCGCGGTGGGCCAAAATTACTCAAATGGCTTCAACCCGGCCTTAAGGGAAATAAGAGGGGCCCAGTCTGTTGCTGCTGATGGCCTGGCTGTTGACGTTCAAAGGGCTTTGGAATTAGGTGGTTTTGGTTACGGCCTAAAGAGTAGGTGGCTAGGTGAGTCGATGGCCCAAGGTGGCTCGTGATGCGGACGTGCGTCTCCCAAAAACCCATGTGTAGGAAAACTCCGAAATTGGACCAAAGGCACGGCCAATATGGCAAATTGTGGCCGATACAGACTCGTTGACCGGCCACAGATCACACTGCCAGAACCGTGTGTGTGGCAGGTGCGCTTTGGCCACAAAACCAGGCGTGTTTGTGGCACACAGCCAATTTTAAACTCTCTGATGTGTCATATTCTTGCGGTGGCCTTCACCGAGATAAGAAAATCCAAAAATCGATATACATCTGTAATGTGTAGTCCAAACGGCTTGAAAAAACACCCAGACCTAGCCACAAACTCCGTCGACACATTGGTCCCTTTGAATCTCCAAAACCTGCCCTATTTTCCCAAATAAACTAGCCCCTAAAAAAACCATCGTCCGGATAACAACCAACCGCACACCTAAAAAAAACAGTTTTTCCCTAATAAATGCATCAACTGGTGATGATTCCGGGAAAAAAAAAACTATATAAAGAGAACAGAATACCCGTCAGAAAAAGTTTTTCTACAACATAAAATAATGTCATCTTCTTCATTAACTTGGTTAACCCAATTGAACACCACCGAAACCCCAGACAAGAACTTAAGACGTTCTTCCATCATTGGTACTATTGGTCCAAAAACCAACAATGTGGAAACTTTGGTCAGATTAAGAAAAGCCGGTTTGAACATTGTTAGAATGAACTTCTCCCACGGTTCATACGAATACCACCAGAGTGTCATTGACAACTCCAGAAAATCCGAAGAAGTGTATCCAGGTAGACCCTTGGCCATTGCTTTAGATACCAAAGGACCTGAAATTAGAACCGGTACTACCGTCGATGAAAAGGATTACCCTATTCCTCCCAACCACGAAATGATATTTACCACGGACGAGGCTTACGCCAAGAAATGTGACGATAAAGTCATGTTTGTGGATTACAAGAACATCACCAAGGTTATTGAGGCTGGTAAAATCATCTATGTGGATGATGGGGTGTTATCGTTTGAAGTTTTGGAAATCAAGGACGAAAACACCTTGAGAGTCAAGTCTGTCAACGCCGGTAAGATCTGCTCTCACAAAGGGGTGAACTTGCCTGGTACTGATGTTGATTTGCCTGCTTTGAGTGAAAAAGACATCAATGATATCAAGTTTGGTATTAAGAACAAGGTGCACATGATCTTTGCTTCTTTCATCAGAACCGGTGAAGATATCAAGCAAATCAGAGAAGTTTTGGGAGAAGAGGGTAAGGACATTCAAATCATTGCCAAAATTGAAAACCAACAGGGAGTCAATAACTTTGACGAAATCTTGAAAGAAACCGACGGGGTTATGGTTGCTAGAGGAGACTTGGGTATTGAAATCCCAGCCCCTCAAGTGTTTGTGGTTCAAAAACAATTGATTGCCAAATGTAACCTTGCCGCCAAACCAGTGATTTGTGCTACTCAAATGTTGGAGTCTATGACTTATAATCCAAGACCCACCAGAGCCGAAGTTTCCGATGTGGGTAATGCCATTTTGGACGGAGCCGATTGTGTGATGTTATCAGGAGAAACCGCCAAGGGTAACTATCCATTTGAAGCAGTTTCGATGATGCACAACACCGCTTTGATTGCAGAAAAGGCCATTTCTTACCAATCTGTACATAACGAGGTGAGATCGTTGGCCATCAGACCAACCTCCACCACCGAGACCTGTGCAGTTGCTGCTGTTTCCGCTGCTTACGAGCAATACGCCAAGGCCATTGTGGTGTTGTCGACTTCCGGTTTGACTTCGAGATTGGTGTCCAAGTACAAGCCAAATGTGCCAATTATGATGGTTACTAGAAACGAAAGAGCTGCCAGGTATTGTCACTTGTACAGAGGGGTTTATCCATTTGTGTATCCAAATGACAAGGTTGAAAACTGGCAAGAAGACGTTGAGAACAGATTGAGATGGGCTGTTTCTGAAGCCATTGATTTGGGAATCATTAAAAAGGGCGATTCCATTGTCACTGTGCAGGGATGGACCAGAGGTTCCGGTCACTCCAACACCGTTAGAATTGTTCAAGCGTAGATTAATAAAGGACTAGTATTGTATTTGTGTATCCTCTGTCAAATAAGAGTGGTCAAAAAAGATAACGCGACATTTAAAAATCTTCATCAATGACTTTTGCTTTGAGTTTAAGAAGAACAGCAACGGCCCAGGGCCGAAGCCTTTTGCGGTTCAATTCGTCCAAAACCCACTTCGGGTACAAAACCATCAATGCTGACGAAAAAGAGAAATTGGTGGGCGATGTGTTCTCCAAAGTTGCTGCCAAATACGATATCATGAACGATGTGATGTCTTTTGGAATCCATCGGTTATGGAAGAGCCACTTCATTTCGCGGTTGGATGCCGGAATGAGGCCCGGAAGTAACAGGCCTTTGGACTTTCTTGACGTCGCCGGCGGTACTGGTGATATTGCTTTTGGGTTGTTGGACCACGCAGAGAAGAAATTTAAGGATTACGAAAGTACCATGACTGTGGTCGATATCAACCCGGAGATGTTGAAGGAGGGGGAAAAACGGTACCAGAACACCAGATGGGCCAAACAGAGCCCTAACAGAGTGGAATTCTTGGTGCAAAATGGAGAAACTTTGGACAAAATTGCTGATAATTCCAAGGATGTCTATACTATTGCTTTTGGGATCAGAAACTTCACAAATATCCAAAAGGGGTTGGATCAGGCTTACCGGATCTTGAAACCGGGGGGAATCTTTGCGTGCTTGGAGTTTAGTCAGGTGGATAACCAGTTGTTGGACTATATTTACCAGACATATTCGTTCTCGTTTATTCCGATGGCAGGACAATTGATTGCTGACGACCGAGACTCGTACCAGTACTTGGTGGAGAGTATCCAGAGGTTTCCAAAGAAGGAACAGTTCAAGCTGATGATTGAGAAGGCGGGCTTTTATGTGCCGGAGAAGGGATATGAAGATTTAACGTTTGGAGTGGCCACCATTCATTTAGGAGTTAAGTTATAGTCTTGTATAAAGGGGCAATAGAATATGTTGCTGTCAATAAAGAGCTTGTTTGCACGGGTGTAGAACTCTAGCGGTGTGTAGAACTCTAGCAGTGTGTAGAACTCTAGCAGTGTAGATGGTTGTGATCCATAAGTGGCTGAGCTTGTTTCTGATATCAGATGAACGTGTCCAAAGGACCCTGAGATATGCTCGTATGGCGCAGTGGTAGCGCAGCAGATTGCAAATCTGTTGGTCCTTAGTTCAAATCTGAGTGCGAGCTCTTTTTTTAAGTCTCGGTCGGAAAATTCGCCCGGATCATGACGCCACTTCCGGGGCTACGAACCTGTCTCCTTTCCAAGGAAATCCGCCGTACATATGACGACAAGCGACAAAGCCCCATGACGTATAACATAACCCCTTGAGGGGAGTCAATAACCTATAAGGAATGGTGACGTTTTACAAAACAGACATTAAGGCACATAAAACCGTTTCGTGATCTGAGTTCCGGAAATGTCTGATGTAGGCAGTGGCTTTAACTCTTACATATTCTTTTTAATACTTTGTCATCTTTGTATGTGGTTGTGAATTTTGGTAGGTGGTTTCAACGTACATGTATGGTTTCAACGTAATGTATGGTTTCAACGTACATGTACTCTTTCATACACTTTTTGTCGTTTCTGGAAGTGGCGTACATTCTTCTATACATTCTTTCTCCTTTTGGCTCTTTTCCACACATGCACCCACTCCTTCTTGCATCCTGAGTTCCGTGCATTTGCCACAAATGATTCGGCTCAAGTGTCTCACACCTGGTGCTTCAAACCTGATGTTTTAGTCGAAAGAATCAACAGAACTGAGCCCGACAAAATGGCTGGGCTGTGTGCAGGACCGGATTTTATGCAGACTCTCCGGCTGGCACAGCATTGTCGGCATTGTTGAGGACAATGCCTTGACGGTGTTCTGATAAGAAACGGAGAAGAGGGAGTGGCAGAGAGCGAAAGAAAGAGAAATATCAAGAGAGAATAGGGGAATCTAAGGAGAGACTGGAAAGAAATCGGAGAATCTAAAGAGAGACTGGAAGAAATCCGAGAAAAGACAGTGAAAGAAAAGACTAAGAAAAGATGAAAGATTGAAAAAAGTGAGATTTGCAAAATAAGTCAATAAAGTTAGAACAAAGAAGAACAATCAACACAACAAACAATCAAGAATAAACGATTTACAGTCACCATTCAGCCCAATACAGCACAATACAGCACAACAATCACAACAAGCACAACCAGCCACAAGTTCGCCTCAATTACACACCAAACAGAATAAATGAAAAACCAGTTGTTTGACCGCATGAAGGCCCTGTCGTACTCCGACACCCCCCTCGGGGCCTATGGGTCGGAAATCATCTACCTCACCATCAACAACACCGGCACCACCGTCGTCAACACCCGGACCGACAAAAGCATCCGGATCTGGCGAGTTACACCGGAAAAGCTCGTGGAATCCAAAACCATTGACCAACCCCACGATAAAGCAGTGGAGCGGGTCACGTGGCACCCCAAGTACGAGAACACGTTTGCCAGCGTGGGTAGAGACTCTGCCGTCAAGATCTGGCGGGGCACCACCGGTGTTTTAGAGCAGGAGATCACCATCACCAAAGACGATGGAACTGTGAGCGTCAACCAATTTGCCGATTACAGTCCCGATGGGGAGTTGTTGGTGGTGGTGGACCGAGACAGCACCGTGAGTCTCCTTTGTGTGGGCAGGAGCTACGAGAAGGTGGTGCAAAAAAAGATGAAGGAGCATATCTACGACTTGAAGTGGTTTCATTTCACCCACAAGTACTTTGCCATGGCGTTGCACGACGGAACCGTGCCCGTTTACGAGGTGGACGACCACAAGGGTTTGGTGTTGAAGACGACGTTGACGGGCCACCGGTCGTCGATCACCAGTTTGTGTGTGGACCCCAAAGGGCAGTATTTGGTGGTGGGGAGTAATGAGGGTGTGGTGTCGATTTACCGGACACGGGATATGATGGTGGAGAAGATTCTTGCAGGAGTGGACCAGGCGGTGTCGTCGGTGGCGGTGAGTCGAGACGGGACGTATATTAGTGTGACGTACGATATGACAGAGCATCTGAAGATCTTTGATTATGGCAGTGGGGAACAGATGCATGAGATTAGCAATAGTTTGAGTGGGAAGCTGGTGTTGCCGCATGTGTGTTGGTTTCCGAACAAGACGGCGTATTTGTACACGAGTGGGGAGTGTAGTGGGATGACGTATGTGGTGAGGGAGTAGCTATAATACCGACTATAATACCTGCAAGGTATTATAGTTGCCGTTGAGCAGCATTTGGCTTTATGAGCATTTGGCTTTATGAGCATTTGACTTTATGTGTTATAAATTCCATTGAGCTTTGTGCCCAAGCATTGAGCTTAAAGCTGCGTCTTATTGAAGAGCTAGTGTTATAATATCTAGTGGACTTATCATGACATCATGATGTGGCGGTATAATGTATCGTGTATTCTATTATAGGATATTGTCAAATCGTTAAGGATGATATTGTCATTTGATCATTAGCTAGAGGACTGACATATTTGACTGCCTTTGACTGCCTTTGACTATCTTTGACTATGACAGCAGAAAACTCTGGAAACATAGATACTTCAGAGGTACCACATTCAAGATGATGTCTAATATAACCTTTTACGTATTGCATAATATTGTACGTACTGCATAAATATTGTCTATAAGCATAAATAGATGGCATGGTACCATTGTGGTAGGTTCTCTTTCTTCTCTCTTTTCTTCTCTTCTCTTTCTCTTTTCTTTACTCTTCTCTTTACTCTTTTCTTTACTCTTTTCTTCTCTTTTCTTTACTCTTTTCTTTCTCTTCTCTTTCTCTCCTCTCTTTCTCTTCTCTTTCTCTTCTCTTTCGTCTGGAAAAACTTGCTGTTATCGTGTCCCCTTCTGACCTCGCCACCTGAAAAGCGCTTCTCTTCTAATAACTGTAACTCTCCTTGATCAAAGCGACCCCCTTCTCCCGTGCATATGCCTCCCCCGCCGCCACAAGCCCCTCCGGCCCACAGCAGATCAACAACTCCGGCACCTCGAACTCCTCCAACCGCGGCCGCCCCCGCGTATACTCCTCGCTCACCTCATACTCCTGCATCTCCACATCATCCAATAACCCTTCGGTGCCTGTGACGTATAAATGCACGTCACACACCAAATTATACCCGTTCAAAATCGCCAAATCATCCACGTCCCGCACACACCACACCAACTTGAACTTAACCCCCGAATTGAGGTTGTTATAGTACGAAATGATGGAAATGGCAAACGAGATTCCCGAGCCGCCAATAAACAAGCACACCGGCTTGTTTTCGTACGCCGCCACGTCAATGACACTGGAGTACGGGTACGAGATCACGTACTGCCCCACATCCACTTTGAACCGGTTGGTAGTGGAAACTATCAAGTTCAAGTTCTCATGGTTGTTGATAATGGTGAACGGATGAGAAGGCATGGCCAACTGCCGCAAAGCCCCCGGTTTACACAAAACCAAGTGACTTCCGGGGGCCGACGACGGGTAGTTGATGGGCTTCTCGAACGACACCACTGCCAACTGGCCAAACGTCTTGATATTCGCATCCTCAATGCCAATGGCCACTTTATTGTATTTGAGCACCATCTGCACCACCAACAACACCACGTTCACCGCCGTGAGCGGAGTGACCTGTGGCCGGGCGTGGAAGCCCACCGCCGCTATAAACACCACCAACGACACCTGGTGCACCCAAAAAAACACCCTGTAGTTCTTGTTCCGAAAGTATTTGAGCGACACCGCAAGTAGCACGCAAAACGGCACAAATATCACCACCCCTAGAAAATTTAGCACCCGGAACACCTTGCCAAACTCGCCTTCCACCGCCCACTTGGCCAAGAACCCGATAGAATGGAGAATTCCCAACACTACGATGATCCGAGACATCATTTTGTGGAGCGCCACGAGATCGAGGTAGTTGGTGACGTTGGGTTTGATAATGAGCATCAAATTCACCGGGACCAACGCGTAGCTGACGCGGCCGAGCCGCTTGATGAACGTCAGCAAGTGTTCGGCGAATTCGCCGGTAAATAGGGATGCATGGACCGATACGATGATAATGAGCCAAAAAACGAAGTGCACTGCCAAAGGAACGGTTTTCGGGTATTTTTTGGCGGGCCGTGTGCGGTAGTACGCCACGACGGCGGCAAAGTATATGAGCGAGATCACAAGGGTGATGTATCCGTACTTGACGTTAGCGAAGTGATCGTGGCCATGGCGCTTGGAAATAGACATGGTTAGTGGAATGCGAAATAGTTGGAAACCCTTGCACCAAACCCGCACACCAGAATTTAAGTATTTTGACAGCTTCTAAAAAAACACTTACATGAACTGTTTCAGCACGTTTCAGGTCGTTTCAGGCATTTCAGAAACCTGTACGGACATTAGGTAAATCTGCCGCAAGTTCCGACAGGTATAAAGTTTTTGACGTCAGGCTGGCTATTTTTGGAGATAGAGATAAGGCAACAATGAAATCCGACAATAAAACCTGCATATAGCCCGTTGACTCCGCCAAGTATTTACTAACGGGAGATGCATATGATATGTACAGGATAGAATATTAAGAACTTGTGGCTGCATATAATTGACCACCTGAAATTACACCCAAGGCCCTGCACCTGTAAAGTCTATCTGGCCGAATACCCGAAGAGTTTCGGTGATGGACGTAATCAAAATAGAAGTCTCATGCGATGGAGTGGGATATGCACGATTTGCGCTCTCATTGCGCCTTTACTAGTCATCCTCGGTGGCTCAATAGGTGAACAGCAGAAAGTGAGACCAGAAGGTGAGACCAGAACAGTGTGAACTACGTGAACAAAAAACCTGAACCCCTGTTCAAAACAGATTCTGTTCAACGGGTCAAAAATCTGTTCTGGCCATAAAAATCTGTCCAGGCCAATAAAAAATAGAGAATGAAAACAGAAAATGTCGGCTACGCCCCAACACGCCCGTATCCCCAACACAAATCTTCACAGGACACCGACCTCATCACGCTGCCACTCTTATCTATTGTAAACGTCTAAGCAATACTAAACAAGATTTTGTCCGCATAAACTCTATATAAAAGAAATCAACTGAAACAGGCTCACATCGCTCCAGACTACCCAATTAAGAAGACCCTGTACAATCACTCCAGCCACGCAGTTACGAAACCTAGTTTTTCCAGCGATTAAGCATGCGGCAAGTGAAACACCCTCGAGGCATGTGGCTGGTGACGTTCAGGGTGACGTCCAAGGTGACGTATACGACCGTGGGATGCACCCCGGCTATTTTGTGATGTGATGATTCTGGGCTTAGCTGGAGACTGCCAAATGGGGCCACTTTGCGACCCAAAAACAACGTACGATACTTTCGGTTAATAGCACCGGAGCATGTTGTTTGGCTAAAGAAAACATTTGCCGGGTATAAAAATTAGAAAAAACTGTATAATAGACACAATAGAAAATTAATGGCATTTGTTGTCTAATTGTGGGTTAATCGTAGCTTAATTGTAATCAGACATGCCCCAAAGCACTTGCACGTACATTATGTGCCGCACGGTTAATTACGCCCTAAAAAATATCGGATTTCCGATGTGGCAAGTAGTCTGGCCCTGCACTAGCCACAAATGTCTGGATTTGGTCGTGTGTGGACCGGTGTCTCACTGCACGAGCCACGGGCCCCGTAAACTCTAAACCATGGAAGTCCGGACCCTACCGCAGAAGAACGTAATTGTTGGGTGTTCAACAAGGTGGTGTGGTTCTGAGGGTCTGTGGGTGTGTCTTTCGTGGACCTGGTGGTTCTGGTGTATATTGGTGGTGTATGGGCGGCTCATGGCGGCGCATGGCGTGCCCTCATGACGTGTGGACGCCCGGTTATTTCAGCTTATGCCAGTTCACTGATGTAGCATTACCTCACCAGCGGCGCCCGATGCGCCCCAGGTGCATAAAGGTGCATAATCATTTGTGGCGAATTGATAAAAAATAAAACTTTTAAAAAAAATAACGTTTTAATGCGCTTCGCCAATTATGTAACCAGACATGCATATTGATTATAAAATGTCTGATGTCTGGAAACTCAAATTTACTGTGGTGAAATTTATTATTTAAACCCTTAAACTTCTACACTTTTCCACAATCATCAACTTTTTTAAAATGGTTTATTCTAAAGACTCAAGTAAGTGGAAAGCATACCAATTCTCCGACCCCTTTGCCACCAACGCCTTTGTGGTGTGCAATCGTCTCACAAGAGTTGTTTGTCGTCCCGACTGTGATTCTGTACCCAAAACCAGTCTTAAACTGGACGTTAAATTTATCGACGCCACAAACACTTCCACCGGTGTGGCCGTTGAAGAGGCCTCCAGATCCGGCTTCTCCCCCTGCAAATACTGCGATCCTGCTTCCAATGCGTTGTTTGACGTGCAATTGTTACTGCACTGTGTGGAACACATCAACCTGCAAATTGGGTTTTTGAACCCCTTGGTCGATGAAGACGAGGAGTTCAATAACCTCAAAATCAAGGAGAATATGTTGGAATCCAAACTCAGCAACAAAGAGGCCATCTTGAAGGTGTTGAGTAAAGACCAGATGGCCAGGAGGCAAAGCGTTCCCATGGTGAATAATGCTAGTCCCGAACTCATCAATTCCGTCAATCTCACCAAGAACGACGGCGACCACTACCGGTTGGTGGACTTGGCCTGCAGACACTTGGCATACGCCGCTGCCGTCAACTTGTTCTTCCCCAAGAAGTACCTTGAAGACGAAGTGCAGGAGTCGGGTAAGAAAAAGAGAAGAAGAGGAGGTGTGCTTGGGTTCAAGGAATTGGCGGCCAAGCTGAAACTCTCGGCATGGCACTTCCACCGGGTGTTCAAGAGCGTTACGGGGTTGACGCCCAAGACGTACGGTGACAAGTGTAACGAATTTTTGGAAAAGTATAAGGATTCAGAGTACATCAATTACAACACCAACAGATTACAAACGCCATCTCCACAACAGAAGCCGGCCCAGGTGGTGCAAATGATTCTGCCCTCGGTGTCGCCCAGAGCACAAACGTACGGCCTGGGAGCTAAAAGAGTGAAACTTGAGCCTCCTTCACCGGTGGTCAATGTGCCGGCAGTTCCTGACATGAGTGAGTTTACATTTGAAGACCGCCTGTACAGTATGCCCAACTTGTTCAACTACGACGTGCAGTACCCTGCATATGACCTCCAACAATCTTTATACGCCCCGGTGCAGCCTCAAATGCACACTCAAATGACACAAGTGCCCATGATGCACAATATATCACAAGAACCGGTGTATGAGGACTACGATGCTACCTCCAGCTTAGCCAGCAACTCTATAAGTCCTGCCACCACGTTGGATATTGAGGAAATGGTGCCTTCGTTGTTTTCCAAGGACTACAACTTTGATTTGGCTGACAAGGACTTTTCCATGCCAACCGGGGTAAACAACCTTGATATGGGGGATATGGAGTACAAGCTCAACACCAGGAATGTCGAGGGCTTGGACGCCGGATTTGATGATTACGAATTTAATGAATTTTTGACTATTGTATAGAGAATGAACACTTACTTACAAAGAAATCTGAAATTTCCCAGTTGAAATTTATAGACAATAGCCATTTCAATAATTAAACATTGAAATTGGCCGATCGACAACTGAAATTTAAATAGACACCTGCAGGTTAGTAATTGGTCTAGGGAATGACTATTTTTCGAATTATATGCAGGACTGCATGAGAAAGGGGTAAACCACCGAAACAAAGTGGACTGACGTCAGACACTCGAAATTTGCACCCAAAACAACTTCTACTTCTCCACAACTTCTTCTACTGCTTCCAACAACTTTCCATTCTTAGAAATCAAGCAACGTCTCCACTACTCCTTCTTCTCCACCACCAAATCGCTCATCTTACGCATCTTGATGCTCTGGTCCAACTGGCTGATCAGCGGAAGCTGGTACGACCGTTTCCTCTCGCCCTCCTCCGTGTGGGGGGCAGAAGGGGTGGGGAGTTGTGCCGGCGCTGCCATGGTCAATCTGTCGTCAATGGATCGCCGTGGACTGTACAGATCTGCCAGGGGAAAGTACGACTTGTCGTCCCTCGAAAGCGGCGAGTACGACCGGCTGGGCTTGTGCAAGTGTGGCTGCGACAAAAGGTTGGTGTTTGGGTCGGATGTGGGGATGGGCGGCTGGTTGGGGAACGGCTGGTGGAACGGCACAGTTTTGGCGGCCGGCGGCGACATGGGATCTTGTGGCTGCGACGTATGGTCCTGTGGCTGCGACGTGGGCGTGGGGGTGCTCACCGCCGCCGTGTTGGGCAGAGCCGACACTTCACGCTTGATTTGCGGAATCATGGCCGGAGCACTGTTGCTCTGGACGTGGCCCGGACGCTCCTGGATCTTGTAGTGGGGATTCAAGGTATAGTTCTGCACCTCGTGGTTGGACCAGTTGGGCGGCGGGTCGTTGTTCTGGAGCCCGAAATCGGAGTTCTTGTTGAAGTTGTCGTTGAGAATAATGGAGTTGTTCAAATTCGACAACAAGTAGTGCTTAAAGTTGTTCAAATCGTTCAAATTGTTCAGCTGGAGGATCTCAATCAACTTGATGACGTTTTTCTGCTGGAACTTGTACTCGTTGATGAAATAGTCGAACTTGTTCAAAAGATTCGTGAGGTTGAATTTGAGGTTGTTGAAGTTATTGAGAAGCTCAAGGTACTTGTCAATGGAAATCGGCTGGCTTTGCGTCTGGTACTGCTGGTACTGCTGGTACTGGGGGTGCTGGGGCGCCGTCTGTGAAGGCCCGTATGGCGAAGACCCCAACGGCGGCCCTGTGGACCCCAACGGCGGGTACCCCGAGCCGTACGTGGGCCCATACGGGTGTGGTGGAAAATAAGGGTTGTAGCCCGGACTGTCCGTGGGGGTGACGTACGGCGTCGCCGAGTTGGGGGTCGACGGCGGCAAATTGCTGGTGTTGAGCATCATGGGACCCATGGAGTCGTCGTCTAATACCACCTCTTTGTTGATATTCTTGGACGACCGTCTTTTGATGAGTCGGAGCAGCTCGAGATCGCCTTTGCGGAACTGGTTGTGGCTATGCTTGAACTCCCACACCAGTCCGCCCGCAGGAAACTGTCTTTTTGGCGACGAGTCGCTGGTATCGTTGGCTCCGTCACCGGCGTTTGAAGCGGTGATATTTGACGTGTTGACTTTGTGGAATCCGTACATGTTGAGCTGGCGGATGAAACTGGCAATGTTTGTGTGCTTGAAGTACAGACTTAGCACCTTGCTGAACTGTTCGTTGGGCACAATAAAGAAGGAGTCGCTGGAGTCGGCCCACCAGATTAGATGGTTTATTTTGGTATCTTGAAGCATATCGTAGAGTTTGTGGATGAAGATGGTTTGGTTTTTGGCCTTGTTGAGTTCCGGCAAGCTGTTGGACCGCTTACTCATGATGGATTGGGGAAGGTGACGGTTTTGGGTGGAGATACGTAAAGTGAGTTTAGAAAAATGGGAAAATGCGACGCAGGGCAGGACCATCGCGATACCGGGGTAGAAACAATGACACAAATGGAAAAAGAACCACAATCAAAGAAAAAATAGAGAAAGAGAATAAAGAAGTCGAATAAAGAAATAGGACAAAGAAATATTCTTTGCTAAACCCAAGAATCACAGAAACCCAAGAATCCACAAATACACCACAAATGCAAACGCCAGCCTCACAGCTCCCCCACATACACTCAAAGCCCATATGGAATTCTCAATCAGGAAAAATATAACCACGGAATTTGAAATTCGCCTGTCTCACCGCCATTCTCGCACGATCTGGCGCCCCGCCCCACTGAAACGACGATTTAAGCTTTGATAGCTTATTTCAGGACGTTATCAAGGCATTTGAATCCACAAACGAGGTGGTCACAGTCAGACACCCAAGATCGAATCCACAAACACGTCTTTTTCAACGCTTTAAAGCTTTACAGCCTCACAGCCTCCAGCCATTCACAGCAAAGACATTGTTCTCGCTAATTTGCAGCATTTACCACCGCCTGCTCGGTGTTGCCGAAACTATCAAGTAAGGAAAAAGAAATTTCTAATGCGGCGTGCGCCCACCATAAAATGACTAGTTCAGTGGACAAAAAAAATATAAATGGAACGAAATTTCCTCCCTTATAAATAAATAATCCGCCATCGAAAGGCTTGTTATTTGTGATTATGAACTCATATAATAATGACACCTCCGACATATTCAACCCGTTGTTTGTGGACGACGAAGACACCAGCAACAAATTCCAGAACTACCTCTTAAAGAAGAAACTCAAGTTCAACCAAAAGCAAATAAAGAAACAGCGGTCCAGATCCCTTCCTATCATCAACTATAACAGCGCCAACAACAACCCGGACCTTGGATCCAAGAAACAGCTCCTCATACCTCCTTTGCCGCCCATAAATCTCACGTCGTTGAAAGAAATCGATCTTAACGAGATCTTGAAAAATCCTCAGTTGAGACACGATATTCTTTTTGATCCCCAGTTACAGTTCCGGCCCAACTTGGACGGCGAAAGGGGCAAGAGGAAGAAGAGCATCACCGAGAAATACTGGATGGAAATCAAGAGAGAGTGTAGTCAGTTTTTCCAGCCTGCACCCAAAGATAAAGCTCCTAAACTTATTCGACTCCCGTTACTTTTCCAGACCCTTAAAGACATCCTAGTTTCATTATTACCCGTCAAAAACAGATCCATCATCCTGCAGGTGTTTGACCTCGAGTTAATTCACCAGGAGTTGAACCACTACAACTTTGATTTCGTCAAGTTGAGCAAATTCCTTCATTTATTCTTCAAAAACCACTGTGCTCCCATGCGAGACGGGTTGGTCAATTCCATGTATGGCAAGTTTGAGTCTTGTTACAACACCAACAACGTGAACGAGTTGATTGACGGGTTGAAGTTGATTTTCCAGATTTTGGAGTGCATGAAATTGGATATTGCCAATCATCAAATTAGACTATTAAGACCCATTCTTATTGAAACGGCCATCGACTTTGAAAAAGACTATTTCAACCAGTTGATTCTTTATAATAAAATCAACTTGAACGACTCCGTCAACTGGTTCAAGTACAACTTCACCAAAAATTGCCAGATCGAAAAAATCTCCAACAGCCCCAGTGACGAGAATCTCAAGATCAACTTGATGTTGAGTATCTTTGACTTGTTAAGTTGTCAAAAATTGATCAATGAGTTTCCCCAGACTTTGACTTTTGACCACACTAGGTTGATTTTGTTGAGAGCTGATATCAGACAAATTATTGTTTTGAAGTTGTGTATTATATTGTATCATAATTTGATCAAGGAGTCAGGCAAGTCGCCAGCAAAGGACACGGAAAAGATCAAGCAGGAGATTTTGTCCATTGTCACCGATAATAATGGGAACATCAAGTGGACTAAGAATATTAATGTCATTAGTTTGCAGCTTATCAAATTCATTGGTGTGACACCAAATGACGGAAATTTCAAGGATTTGTTAGAGTTTAGTAATAATTGGCTTATCAAACAGATCCAGCCGGTTTCCAAGGTGTACCAATTAATGGAAGTGAACTATTTTAACAATTTATTCAAATTGATACATAAATCAGTTAGTGACGAAGAGGTTAATGATGAGATCAATGATACCGTTGCCAATAGGTTGTTGATTTTGATCAACTTTAATTGGAATGTGTTTGGGGATTATTATAAGCTGGGAATGGTTCAGGTAACGAGTAATGAAATACATTTAGCTTTATAGACTATAGATGAATGTATTATGATAATGTAGTACTTTGTAGTGGGACCCAGATGAGTAAAATATAGGAAATTGCGCTCTGACTGGATTATATGCAGGATTGGGGTTTTTTTCGTATTACCTCAACTAGCGTATTGCCTGTGAAATCGGATTATTTTATTTCTACCGCTAGGTTATATGCAGGTTTGTATTCTTTGTTTGGCTATATGCAGTACGTAGCCTACTGGTGGGCCACCCACCGTCAGTGACCCGGCTCCTGTCCGGTCGTCAATGCTAGCTCGTCTCTGTTTGACAAGGCCCGTCTCGTCTATTCGGCTCGGTATCTCCATCCTAGCCACCTAGCTCGTCTTTGCTCTGTCTAGACCCTCCATCGTGGAGGTTTTCGTCTCATTCAAGTACCGGTCAAACAACGAGTCAAACTTCTCGGTAGACTCCGTGTTTGTGTCAGTACTGGCCCCCTCGAGCTCCTCTGTGCGTATGAGTCTGTGTGTCTCTCTCTTCACGCGTCCTTCTCTTTTTATCTCTTCTTCCTCCTCCTCCCCTTCAACATCGTCTTCCTCAACCGCTGCTTCCCTTTTCGTGCTCCTTCCCACCCCCCAGATGGCTATCAAGTACCGGCTCAACACCCATCCACTCACGCCGCCAAATATCACACTCACAATGACAAACTGGGCCATATGCTCCACAAACTCCCACACCTTGTCGTAGCTCACGCTGTCGATTTCAAGCACATAAAACACGGGCAAAAGCGGCACTCCCGCAGCCTGCACCACCACCCTCCAGCAGTAGTGCAACGGGGCCACCACAAACACAAAAAAAGGCCGGAATATCTCCCACATTAGCGGTTATTTAATTGCTAATTTAGTTATGGCTGACGCACAACTTTTGGTGCGGGATTTTCATTCATTTTTTTATTCCTGTCATCAGCCTCAACAACAACCGCCAATATTCTTTGCTAAACAACAGACGGTGCTTTGGGACGTGTTGAGTAACATCTTGCCACCATGACGGAGAAAAAGCTATCGAAATTGGGGAAATTTTTCAATTTATCCCAGACAAATTTGGCGCTGTTGGATCAACAAAAGAATGACAAGGACAAAGAAGACCGGGCATTAAAGCCGCTGAAGTCGCCACGGGACGATAAATTCGGGCTTGCGCCTATCGTGTCCACAAAATCAGAGCTGCAGTCGTGCCACAGCTCCTGCAACAACTCCCCCAGCCAGTCGACTTCGAATTTGCTTGAGTTTCAAAAATTGCCGCTAGATAACATTAACGAGAGGCTTGAGTCGCCAGAACCGGGCAAGCCCGGGGCCGTTCCCAAACCTAGCAGTGGAAGCAACTCCAGGTTGAGCTCGCCTCCGTTGTCTCGGTCCAATAGTGTGGTGAACAAGCCTCGTTTCAAGTTGACAGAAACCAGCCATGAACACAACTTGAAGTCGGCCAAACGACAGGAAAAGTTGAGCAATATGTTGAAGGATTTGCTTGGGGCCAAACGGCTAAGGGACGAGGCCAAACTGGCGGTGCCGAATATCTTGGGCAGCAACGCCAGTGCATCGCCGTTGCCGTCGCAATCGCCGTCACAAATCCAGCTTTCGGGGCTTTCGGGGCCCGTGGCGTCGCCAGTGCCGGCCAATGGTGCTCGGCAGCCCCCAACGTTGTTTGCCGGTCTTGTGAGCCAGGTCAAAACGTTCCACGACAGCCAGTCGTCGTCAAATACGCTTGACCAGTCGTTCGTGGAAAAATACGGCCGGTGCCAGGAAGTTATTGGCAAGGGCTCGTTTGGAACCGTCCGGGTGTCGCACAAACGACTCACGTCGCAAGAAGGAAGCGAAGAAATGCTTTATGCCGTGAAAGAGTTCAAAAAGAGACAGAACGAGCTGGAAAAGAAGTTCAATCGGAGATTGACTTCTGAATTCTGTATCTCGTCGTCGTTGAAGAACATCAACATCATCGACACGTTGGACTTGTTGAAGGACGCCAAGGGCGATTATGTGGAGGTGATGGAGTTTTGCAGTGGTGGGGATCTTTACACATTAATTATCGCCAGTGGGAAATTGGAATACGCCGAAGCCGACTGTTTTTTCAAGCAGTTGATCAAGGGCGTCAACTACATGCATGATATGGGCGTGAGCCATCGGGATTTGAAGCCAGAGAATCTTCTTCTCACGCAGAACGGAGTGCTTAAGATCACCGATTTCGGCAACTCCGAGTGTTTCAAAATGGCGTGGGAGAACTCGGTCCAGCTAAGCGAAGGGATTTGCGGGTCATCGCCTTACATCGCTCCGGAAGAGTTCACAGCCCATCAATTCGACTCGCGATGCGTGGATATCTGGAGTTGTGGGGTCATCTACATGGCCATGAGAACCGGCAGACAACTATGGTCCATTGCCGATCCCGAACGCGATGAGTTCTTCAAGGAGTACCTCAGCAAAAGAAAGAACTCCACCGGCTACGAGCCAATCGAGAACCTCAAAAGAGCTCGGTGCCGGAATGTCATCTACTCCATATTGGACCCCAAGCCTGCCCGCCGAATCACCGGGAAGCAGATTCTCAACAGTGAGTGGGGCCGAGAAATCAAGTTGTGTGATGCCGCCTTGGGACTAGACTAGATATAGTTAACGACGAATTGACGACCTGTATTTAAGCTCTCGCTTTAACGCGTTTTTTTTATTGACAAAAGCACAAAACTAGACAAATGGTGGAATTATCAGACTACCAGCGGCAGGAAAAGGTTGGTGAAGGTACGTACGGCGTGGTGTACAAGGCCCTCGACATAAGGCACAACAACCGGGTGGTGGCGCTTAAGAAAATCCGGTTGGAAAGCGAGGACGAAGGAGTTCCCAGTACTGCCATAAGAGAAATATCATTGCTCAAAGAAATGAAGGACGAAAACATCGTCCGGCTCTACGATATCATCCACAGCGACTCCCACAAGTTGTACCTCGTGTGTGAGTTCTTGGATTTGGATTTGAAGAGGTACATGGAGAGCATTCCTCAGGGAGTTGGATTAGGAAGCGAAATGGTCAAACGGTTCATGAACCAGCTTGTAAGGGGCATAAAGCACTGCCATGCGCACCGGGTGTTGCACCGGGACTTGAAGCCCCAGAACTTGTTGATCAACAAGGAAGGGAACCTAAAATTGGCCGACTTTGGTCTTGCTAGAGCTTTTGGTGTGCCTTTGAGAGCATATACGCATGAAGTGGTGACTTTGTGGTACAGGTCGCCGGAAATCTTGCTTGGTGGCAAGCAGTACAGCACAGGGGTGGATATGTGGAGTGTGGGATGTATATTTGCTGAAATGTGCAACAGGAAACCGTTATTTCCTGGAGACTCTGAAATCGATGAGATCTTTCGAATTTTCAGGATCTTGGGCACTCCTACGGTGGAAAACTGGCCGGAGGTGCAGTACTTGCCTGATTTCAAGCCGACGTTTCCCAAGTGGTCCAAGAAAAACTTGGCGGACTTTGTGCCTAGTTTAGATGCTGATGGAATAGACTTATTGGTGCAATTGTTGAACTATGATCCCAGTGGAAGAATCAGTGCCAAGCGGGCATTGGTACATACGTATTTCCAGGAGGAGGAGTTCTCCAAGTCCGTGAACATGGGATAGAGGCTACACGAACCGGCTCAAGTATATCAATAGGGTCAAATAAACTAGCCAGTTGACGGGGTTTTCTTTCTTTTGGAGCTTGGACTCGATGATACGGAACTTGAAGTTGATTTGGAAGTGGAGGGTGTCGATGTACTTCAAGGCCTCGCTGAGATTGAATGGTTCATCCATGTGGGTATGGAGGATGGATGCAGGATATGTTGTGCAGGATGGATGCAGGATATGCTGTGCAGGATATGTTAAATGCAGGCTTTGTGAAGGGTTGGGCTGGCTCTGTTTAACAGGCTTCGTTTAACAGACTTTATTGCACTTTGCTTGACTTTGTTTGACTTGTTTCACTTTGCTAACAAGTTGCTAAAGATGCTCTTGACAGAATGTTTATGTTATTTCCTAATTGGGCATGGTAATTGAATTGGCGGTACACGACTTTCCACCGTAATAAATGTCTGTACGTACTATCTACACAAACCACGCTACACCAGGCCATAAACAAGACCTTACACCAGACTCGTACGTGTTTCCCTACACGAGACCCCTTCTACGCCTCAACTCTCAAAAACGCTCGACACCGCCCCCACATTCTCTTCCGGAATCATCAAAATCGCCGACCGGGCCATCGACAAGTAGTTCAACTCAAACGGGTACTCCGTGTCCAGCCCCTCGATGATCTTACTCGTCAACCCCGCCACTATCCCCGTAGAATCAATTGGGAGTTTCGTCAAGTCTATGGTCACAGGATTAAGAATGTCCTGCACAGATCCTATCAAGTATCTCGACTCGAACCCCAACCGGGACCGTATCCTGCTGGACTTCGGAAGCAAGAGCGACACTTCGTTGGAGGATGTCCGGGTAATGGCAAAGTAGTCCGGCACCACATCGCCAGACACGCTGGATGCGGTCTTCAAAATGGTGGTATTGACGTCACTGGACCGGGCCCCCGTCAAAAGCAACGACACTTTCCTGTCGATGAAAGGGTGGATGGAGTACGACTTGAACATGCGGAAAACTTTGGCCTGAAGCTCTTTATCGTAGTAGTTTGGTGCCGGATCTGGTGTGGGGGTTTCCGGCGAAATGTCCGACTTGATGTAGCTGCCACTCAAGTCATTGAACTGAAATCGGTTCTGGGTCAAGATGGTGATGACCTTGGCCTCCAAATGGTGAGGAATAAGCACTATATCGCCAAAATGGCTCGAAAGAAAAAACAACGAAATATTGTTGTCTGACAACGGTTTCGTAAGCTGTAAGATCCGAGAATGGTTGTTGGTACCACCACTGTCTATGTGGAGACTCACGTATGTCTCAGGGAGCAATTGAATGTCATAGCGGAGTTTTTGGGCCACGGCCAATGGTTGGTGGAAAAGCGGCATATGTTGGTCAGAAATGATAATTGTGCACTCACTGGGTGTAAAAGCGATGTGGAAAAACGGGCTTATGAGTTCTTCGTCGCTGCTGGCACTAGAACTGGTTCTGGTGTGGTTATCTGTTGGTTGATCTCTGATGCGATTATCGATTTCTTTATCCATGAAAAAACTGGAGTTTGATGACACAGACCCATGAAGCCGGTGTCTTCTTGACGAGCTGTGAGATGACAGGTCAAAAGAGGTGCTTTTCTGGTTCCGGAGCCCGTTTCCGTCGGACTCGTTTGGGGTTAAATCTGCAAAATCATCGCTGTCGCTTTCGGTGTCGGTGTCGGATTCTCGTGCTTGCTGATGTAAGAACTTGAGAATGGCGCTTTTGAAGAGCCAGTAGTTGTGCCTAGGAATCGATAGCACTGATAATTTGGTGGGGTTTATAGACACTTGATCCATGGTGAGTCAAATTTTTGACATGTCGCGCAAAATCTACTTAAAGGATTACGACATTTTGTGGATGGCTGAATACGACATTTTTGTTCATTACTGTCTACGATACGATCCGTTCTTCTTTGCTTCTTTTTTATTCGTTTCTTCTTCTCTTCTCTCCTCCTTCTACTCCTTCAAGATCCGCTCGTAAAACGTCTCCCACAACTCAATACTCTCCTTCTGACTCTCGATGCTGCTCTCTATATAAATCTCCACACTATTCCGAAAATCTTCAATCTTGTCCATCTCAAATTGCTGCAACTCTTCCCGGATCACATTACTGATATTCTTGAAGCTGTTGGATGCCACCTCCGTCTTGCTCAGCAACTTCTCCACCTCAAACGTGGCCGGGCCTATTTTGTCACTCTGATTTTTGAGCTTATACTTGTTCAACAGCAGTTTTTTCTTGTTCAAATCGGCTTCGTAGTTCTGGAACGTGGTGTACAATCTCGTCCGTTGGTCAAGAGTATACTTGATGGACCCAATCAACCGGAGATACTCTTCAATGGTGAATCCTAGCGTCAAATGGTCTTGGAGATTTATTCGATCAAGCGAGTCTTTGAGCTTCACCTGGATATCCCGAAACCCGTCTAGTAAGCTGGTGGTGGACTTTGAAATCTCCAAGTCCGATAATTCTGTGAGGGCGGTGGTTATTTGTTCAATGACGGTGATAATCTCGATTCTTTGGTTAATTATCACTTCAATGGCATGGTAGAAGTTCTTCAAATTGCTCTCCAACGTTTCGACGTACTGTCTCTTGTCACGGAAGAACGAATCGGGCTCTTCCACTTTGGCAGGCATGGAGAAGATCGACGACATGAACCCCGATTGCGTGGAACTGGTGTCTGCTAAAGAGTTGCTGATAGAATCATCCAACGAGTCGTTGTTTTGAAGAGACGCTTTGCTTCCGCTGATCCTCTCTCTCTCTTTGCTTTCATTGGAAAAATCACTGCTGGTCAAAAACATCAAGAAATCGGGATCCTGGCTGAGAGGCACGTCGGAGATCTTGTTGAGCATTTTCTCCAACGATAACCGTCTATTTTCAATAAAACTCTCGTTGAACCGTCCGATGTACGTTTGTTTGGATGGCGGAGGGGGCACGATTCTTCCCAAATGGTTATTTTGGAGCTGGTGGTAGATCCATCTGAAATCCTTGTACCTTCTGCTCACCACAAAAGACAGGCCCAGCTCCACGCCCGGCACCTCGCCCTTGACTTTCGTGGTGATTGTGTACACTATATGGGCGTTTGTGATATCTCCCACTTTCATGGGGTCACTGACGGTGATATCAAACGGTTTTTGCTGGGGTTTCAGTTCCAGCAAGACCGTTTCGGCCTTGGACACGTCGGTGCCAGTTCCAGAGGCCGTGTCTGGGCCAGTGCCAGATACCGTGCCAGTGCCAGACTGGGCTGCAATGTCGTACAACGGCCCTTCGATTTCCCGGACCATGTCTTCTTTGGCAGTGGTCTTGCTGACGTCGGAGGACGTCACCTGCGCTAAAGGTCCCAAATCTCCGCCCAAATGTTTGGCATTCTTCCCGGGAGTGAATTTTCTCGGTCTCCTGAACTTCTTGGGCTTGCCTTTGTCGCCGGTGGCCGCAGAACTGAGATCAAACTTCACAGGAGAATTCCCATCCGTGAACAACTGGTCCTTACTATCAATGCGAACCGGCGACGCAATCGACTGCTCAAGCGCGTCAAACTCACTGGGGCTCGCCAATTCGTCCATGAGCTTCGTCCGGGTGGTGTTACGTTCCTCCTTCTTGAGTTCGTGTAACTGATCTAACTCCGATTTAGCAGCGGTGTAGGGCTGGCTATAACCCGTGTAAGACAGGTCGTAGGTGTCTGAATTTGCTGTGTCGGTGTACTGCACGTAGTTTCCGGTGCCTGCATCGACCACACTGGTTTCCTGAGCGTCGTTTTCGTCATCTTCCTCTTCTTTGCCGTCGTCGTGTTCATGTTCCTGTTCGTCTTCTGTGTCGCTTTTTTGGACGCTCAACCCGAGGGTCTGGAACCCATTGAACGCCAGGTCCAAGATGCCGCCATATTGCGACTGGGCAGGCGTCACCACGTCGTCCCAGTGGCTGGCCGTCAAGTCGTCGTCATGATTCATGGTGGTGGTTTGGGATTTTGTTGGTGTGGGAGTCGCACAAGTGTGAGGGGCGTTATATGCAGGTTACTACGTTTGGGTTTGTATGCAGGACGTGTACTACCAAGCCCCCTATAGCGGTGATTGGCAGATTACGATTATATTTCTATACGTTCTATTGGTCTACTCTGCTTTCTAAGGACTACGGCAGGTGGCGTACAGTCCCACAGGCATGATTGGAGCATCAGGCCTGTTTATGGAGCACAGTACCCTCCGTCAACAATAATATCGGTTCCGGTCGTAAATGTACTGGCATCACTGGCCAAGTACAAATAAGCCCCCACCAACTCCTGGGTGGTCCCCTCTCTTCCCAAAGGCGTCATCTGGTGCCACACCTTCTTCTGCTCCTTGTCCACAAAGTCACCAATCTCCGTGGCAATGTAACCAGGACTGATGGAGTTGACTCTGGCAAAATGAGACCATTCCACTGCCAACGACTTTCCCAAGTGCACCACTGCCGCCTTGGCCGCATTGTAGGGACTCTGCCTTTGAGGGAAGTTGACAATGTGCCCCGACATGGAGGCGGTCAAAATCAACGATCCCCGGCCGTTTTTTTCAAAGATTTGACCCACCTTTCTGGCACAGTAGTACACCCCCGTGAAATCCAAGTTGATGACGGTGTCCCAGGCATTGTGGTCCTCGGCACGAATCATCTCACCGGCGGTCCATGGCACCCCTGCGTTGGCCACAAAAATATCAATGGTGCCGAAATCCTTTTCGATTGCTTCAATAGTGCTGTCCACCGATTTGGAGTCCGACACATTACACTTGTACGCCAAACACTTGACGCCGTATTTTTCACTGATATCCTTCGCCTTGTCGTCAGCAGGTTTGGAATTGTACCAAATAGCAACATCGGCGCCGGCCTGGGCATAAGCCTCTGCCACTGCAAGCCCAATTCCTCCACTGGAGCCAGTGACACTGGCAACCTTGCCCTTCAACGAGAACAAGTCAAGTACGCTGGGCTTCTGTGCAGGGGCTTTTGTGGGTAAATCACCCAATTTTGGATTAACAATACTCTGGTAGGACATTTTCGAGTACGGAAACATTTTCGAGAAATTCCGGGGTATTTATAGTTTTTTTTTTCTGAGAAAAGTTGCTAAAGATTTGCCGCAACTGGTAGTCATGACGTAGTTTATATACTGAATAAATATGGACCTAATACACTCTCACGGCTGGAGGCACGGGCTTACAGTCGTTTTCATCCAACGTGGTTCTGATGACGTCTCTGTAGTCCAATTTAACGGCATCTCCATTGGAAACTTGGTACGATAAAGTGTGTTTTCTCCAGTTCTCATCATCTCTGTCCGGGTAATCGTCTCTGGCATGGGCACCTCTACTTTCCTTTCTGGCAGCAGCAGAAACGGCAGTTTGAGTAGCACAGGTCAACAAGTTTTGCAACTCCAACGTTTCAACCAAATCGGAGTTCCAAATCATCGATCTGTCGGAAGTTTTGACGTGGTCAAAAGACTTGTCCACCTCAGTGATTTCTTCCACACACTTGTCCAAGGTTTCTTGCATTCTGAACACAGCACATCCCTTTTGCATGGTCTTTTGCATAGCCAATCTGATATCGGCTGTGTTCTTAGTACCGTTGGCGTTTCTCAATTTGTCCAAGTTCTCAATACTTTCAATTCCAATATCTTTTGGAGATGGTTTCAATGGAGTGTTGGGGGTCAACTGTTCAGAAATCGTGTGGGCCACAGCTCTACCGAAAACCACCAAATCCAATAACGAGTTGGCTCCCAATCTGTTGGCACCATGCACAGAAGCACAGGCGGATTCTCCACATGCAAATAATCCGGGAACAATCTCATCTTCACCCTTTTCGTTCTTCTTCAACACTTCTCCAGTCCATTTAGTAGGAATACCTCCCATATTGTAGTGGACAGTTGGCAAAATTGGAATTGGTTCTTTGGTAACATCAACCCCGGCGAAAATGTGGGCAGTTTCCGAAATACCTGGCAATCTTTCTTTCAAAACCGATGCGGGAATATGACTCAACTGCAAGAACATGTGGTCCTTTTCTGGACCCACACCTCTTCCTTCGTTGATTTCCATGGTAATGGCTCTGGAAACCACATCTCTAGAAGCCAAATCCTTGGCACTTGGAGCATAACGTTCCATGAATCTCTCACCCTCAGAGTTGACCAAAAAACCACCTTCACCTCTAGCACCTTCAGTGATCAAACATCCGGATCCATAAATACCCGAGGGATGGAACTGCACGAATTCCAAATCTTCCAATGGCAATCCAGCTCTACTGACCATAGCATATCCGTCTCCTGTACAAGTGTGAGCAGAAGTACAAGAAAAGTAGGTTCTTCCATACCCACCAGTAGCAATGACGGTCTTGTGACTCTTGAATCTGTGCAAAGTCCCGTCTTCTTGGTTATAAGCCATAACCCCCACACATTCTCCGTCCTGCATCAACAAATCCATGGCAAAAAACTCAATGAAGAAATGGGTGTCGTGTCTCAACGATTGTCCATACAAAGAGTGCAATAAAGCGTGTCCGGTTCTGTCAGCCACCGCACAAGTTCTGTAGGCCTGGCCCCCTTTCCCGTACTCTTTCGACTGACCTCCAAAAGCTCTTTGGTAGATTCTACCCTCTTCATTTCTGGAGAAAGGAACCCCATAGTTTTCCAACTCGTAAATGGATGCAGGTGCCTCTTTCGTCATGTAATGGATGGCGTCCTGGTCTCCCAACCAATCAGATCCCTTGACGGTATCATACATGTGCCAGTGCCAATCGTCTTTGTGCATGTTTCCCAAAGCAGCGTTAATACCACCTTGAGCGGCAACTGTATGACTTCTCGTGGGAAACAACTTGGAAATACAAGCGGTCTTGTACCCGGCCTCGGCCAACCCGAAAGCGGCTCTTAAACCTGCTCCCCCGGCTCCCACAACCACACAGTCGTATTCGTGATCAATAACATGGTATTTTTGGCCCAAATATTTGGCGCTGTTTACATCGGTTCCTTTGATGTCTCCGATGGTTTGAAGCTTGCTGCCGGTGTGAGAGAAGAACCGGGTGGTCACGGCGGACACCTTGGGAATTCTTCCAATCAATCTACTACTTATCATTTGATGTGTTGTTAGTTTTGATGTAGAAAAGTTTTTGAAGGGATTGAAAAAGTTGTTGCTCGTAATGCCTAATTGTCTAAATCTCATTGGGTTATGGGCGAAGTCGTGTGTTTACCGATTTGGCGGTTCCGAAACGGGCCTACGCCGGGTCCCGCGGTACTGATTCTGGGGTACTTTAATTTCTAACGAGGTACATAATTAGTCTATATTCTGTAGTCTGGTAGTCTAGTCGTAGATGTGTCTATTTATGGCACGGTGTACCCTCCGTCCACCTTGATGTCCGCACCAGTGGTGTAGCTGGCCGCATCACTGGCCAAGTACAAATAAGCCCCCGCCAATTCTTGCGGCAACCCTTCTCTTCCCTTTGGAATCAACTTGCACCAGTGGGTCTTGATATCCTGTGGCACAAAGTCGGAGATCTCTGTGGCCATGTACCCGGGACTGATGGTGTTGACTCTAGCAAAATCGATCCACTCCAATGCCAACGATCTCGACAAGTGGAGAACCGCCGCTTTGGCTGCGTTGTATGGAGCTTGGTAATTTGGCACATTGACAATGTGGCCCGACATCGAGGCAGTGAAGATCAAACTGCCTTTCTTTTGGGCCCGGAAGATCCGCCCAATGTTCTTGGCACAGTAGTAGACCCCGTTTAAATCAACGTCCATCACATTGAGCCATTCTTTATCGTTATCAGCAGCGACCATATCACCACTGGTCCAAGGAATACCGGCGTTGGCCACGAAAATGTCAATCACACCAAACGATTCGTTGACGCTGTCAATGACCTGTTTGACCTGTTCGGCGTTTCTAACGTCACACTGGTAAAACTCCACCTGGGCCTTGGGGTACGTGGCCACCAATCTGTCCACGTTTTCTTGATGGGTAGAATAGTCCATGATGGCCAATTTGCTCAAGCCTGCTTGAAGGTACGCCTCGGCAATGACGTTCCCAATGCCTCTGGCACCACCGGTGATGATGGCGGCTTTGCCTGTCAACATGAACAAGTTCATGATGTTGAAATTTTGCACCTCAGGAAATGGTACTGGAACCGGTCCAACTGCGGTGTTGATAACTGATTGTGGGAGTGTGTTGTCGACTGTCATGGCGATAGTTAAGATCGCATATTTCGGGGGATTGCTGGCGTATTTATAGTTTTTTCACCGGTTTGAAAATAGATGATGTTGGGACTTTTGTTTATATCATTCCTGTATATCAATCCTGTATGTGCTGCAAAAGAAAGTTGAGACAGATTAGGGTCATCTCGACAGTTTTGGGAGTTATGAGGAAATTGACGGCTTGTGGGTGTTTGGGAAGACTGTACCAATGGTCTACAGCACGTATGTGGTTGAAAGTCTGGAGGATAAGCCATAATAACTGGTATATTGAGAATATACTACTCCAGTTTTTATCAGTAAATTCTCCGAAAAATACACCTCAGCGCCAATCTCTGCAGGGTTCTGTATATAAGCGACAATTACCTATTATGTAATGTAACTGCCTTTATGACGACACGTCCGAGAATTATGTCGTTGATATTGACACTGGGCAAGAATAAAAATCCAAGACCTAGAAACACCCTGTCTTTAGAAATCAGACCTGGCACTGTTCCAAGGAGGTCTTTTGACTGTTTTAGCTATTATTTCCCAAAGCTTTCCTTTCTATTCCAGACCTCCCTTTCCATACGTCTAGAACTTGTACATTCTCTGCTTTTCTCGTTCACCAATATTTCAGTCATGAAACCAGAACCTTGATCTGGATCTGGATCTGAATTTGGGACCCCCTGCCATCTCGTCCTCGCCCTTGTCTTCTTGTCTTCTTGTCTTCTTGTCCCCGTCCACGTCCGCGTCTTCGTCTTCTCATCGTCTTCTTCTTCTCTCCTTCATCTCATTCAAAAGTGACTCTAACTTTTCACTATTCTTTACTCAAATCGACACAAAAATGACTGTAACTTTTCACTATTCTTTACTCAAATCGACATCGATAATTCCTCCAATACAACACATCGGCCAATTCCAGTCTTGGCCAATCGTCTCCCTCTCCTTCGGAACACTTTGTCACGACGTGGTTGGCCAGCAAATATACGGTCACGTGACCCGATTGTGACACTTCGGACCCTCCGTGGGAATGCGAGCATCATCCACCTCACTGAAAAGTATAAATACATATCAACCTGTCGGCATATTCATAAAAAGAAGTTTAGTGAAAATGGTGGACGTCAGTGATAATCAATTAGTCAAGAAGTTATGTGTCTTCTGTGGATCCTCCTTTGGCAGTGATCCTATCTACGGTGACGTGGCATTCAAGTTCGGGGAATTGTTAGCACAAAAGAAAATTGGTTTGGTTTACGGTGGTGGAAGTACAGGTGTTATGGGCCAAATTGCCAACGGCTGTGCCACCAACGGTGGATACGTTCACGGGATCATTCCCGAGGCTTTGATCTCCAAAGAACGTACCGATTCCAAGACCGTCAACGATATGTTGAAACAGAGCGTGGACAATCATCAAGGAGCCAGTCCCTTGCCTGACTCCAAGGCATACGGAAAAACCACCATGGTCAAGGACATGCACACCAGAAAAAGAATGATGGGTGAAGAGGCGGACGCATTTGTGGCCATGCCTGGTGGATACGGCACTTTTGAAGAGTTATTGGAAGTCACCACCTGGTACCAATTGGGAATCCACAAGAAACCAATTGTGTTGTTGAACATCAACGGGTTTTACAACACCTTCTTGAAGTTCATTGACGAGAGTATTGAAGCCGGCTTCATTGCCAAGAAACAAAGAGCTTTGTTGAATGTGGCTGAGACGGCTGAAGAGGTGTTGGAGATCATTGAAAGACACCAGCATGAAAACGGTACTAGTTATGGTTTGAACTGGAGCAACTCATAAGTATTGCAGCTTTTATAGAAATAAAGGGTTCTTATTCGAGTAATAAAGATTTCGTATTTAAATCGAATAGCGGTCTTAACCGTCCTAGCCTTATTTTAATAGAAAACACGTCTATGATTCCAGATAGAAAAACGTGGTGCTTAACTTGTGCTCTAGAGTAGCATATTGTTTCAGATAATTGAAGGAGAGGTGGCTGTATCTAAATACAGGTGACCGTATTCTCCCAGGTTCAAAAAAGTATTCGTAAGATGTCTATCATATCTAACCAGTATACAGGTTTATAAATAATGCATATGCAAGCTCTTCCTAGCTTTACTGCACGCAGCTCTTTTAGACTTTTCGTAATCATATTGCAGAGCCTTTATCACAACTCTTTTTTGCTAATGCACAAGCTCTTCGTTATCGTGGATGTGGAACAAGTCTTCAAATTCGTCATCGGGAACGTCAAGAGGCGATAAATGGCCAGTCCCCACATCATACATCATGCCCCACACTTCGATTTCCTTGTTTTTCAAGGCCATTGAAGCCGATGGGTGTCTTTTCAACGCCAAAACCGACGAAATCACATTTAGTTCACTCAATTTCTTAGCCTTGGCTTTAGGGTCCTCTATTTCGTTCAAAAGCTTCAAATTCGACGCCCGAATGTGTCTGATGGGGTTCAACCACAAGTCCAACACACCCCCAATCTTTTTGCTGGACATAGAAGCCCAAACACCTCCACAATCGGTGTGCCCACACACAATGATTTTTTTCACTTTCAACACATCGACCGCAAACTGAATCACCCCCTGGGACGAGATGTCGCTGGCATTGACCACATTCCCAATATTTCTGTGGGTGAAAATTTCTCCTGGCAACGTGGACAAACATCCTTCTCCAGACCTGGAATCACTGCATCCTATCCACAAGGTATGGGGCTTCTGACCCTGTCCGTTCAGCTCAAACACCTCCACGTGCTGGTGGTTGATGGAGTCCACAAAGTACTTGTTGTTGTTCAAATAGTCGGCCATTGTGGAGTCTTTGGACAATGTGAAAGGGAAGTTCTTGTTCTTGAGGATGGGCTTCAACTCTTTTTGAGGAATAATCGTCGGGAGATCCGTCTCGTGATCATGCTGTAACTGGTAATTCAAAATATTCTCTCTACCCATCTTGTAAGTGGAGTTGGTAACGGTTCTAGTAAGCACTTTAGCGGTGAAAATCAACGGTAAATTGGTCTGCAATCTAGTCAGAGCAATAATCTTGGAAATGGGTTCTGTCACTTTGCACCTAGCAATTATGTGACCAGAAGAAAGTTTTTAACAAGGGCGATTCAACAATTGTGTAATCTGTGGTGAAAAAGACGGGACATGATGCAATTTATACCATCATGGTATATACAGACAAAATTGGTTGGGTTGCAGCTTCTCAGGATGTCATGTGTAACATGCATTTTTTGCGGGCTATTTGCGCGTTAAGCATGAGGTCATTGCATTTTAGATCCGACAATTTGCACTTTAGGCATTACAGTGAGATGAGACGATTGACTCATTGATTCAGGTAAGTTATTCTCCGAGACACCCTCCAAACACACCACATACACAAGAAATACAAATCCGGCAGACACGCAGCAGAAACACAAGCATCAACACACGAACTGACTGACGAACCGAGGCTCGTCGACGCCCCATTGTCTTAAGTGTAAAAACATCGCACTATCTTTGCATGTCATTGTGCGACTCATGATTTGTTTGTGTCACGTGACTCGTAATTCATTTACTCATTATATACTTTCTAGTGGTACTTTATCTTGGGGCTTTCGGGCGGTGTTAGTAGCAGCTCGTTAAAAAAATCCACATTGACGACACCATTGAACAACGCGTCTAGCTCGATTCTCTCATTAGGATCCAATTTGAAGATCCGGTTCAATAAACAGTTAAACTCAGTGGAAATAGGCAAGATCTGCTTCAACACCGACGTGTCCTCGTATACATAGGTCTGAAACACGTCGTTATTATTGGGAACGATGGAGCTGTTGGGCCACGGGTTTCTTGCGCATGTTATGTTGATCAATAGCACTCCAATCGACCAGATATCTCCTTTCAATGTCGGGAAGTACAACATTGGCAGGCCATTTTTATCCATCTTCGTCTTATACACCGACAAGTCGAGTTTGTTTTTCGTGTAATCATTCTTCGTGTAGTTGACAAGTCTCTCTGGTGACATGTAGAAAGACGAGCCTCTGCAGCTGTTGCAACAGATTAAATTATTTTCCATGCTCAAACCAAAATCTATCAACCCTATTGTCAACTCGTTGTAGTCTATTATTCTGTCGGTGTCCGGTCTTTTGTATGCAGGATTGTAGTGGATCATGATGTTCTCCGGCTTCAAGTCGCAGTGGTAGATATTCTTGGAGTGAAGATAGTTGATGACATTGATGATTTGGAGAATGCAATTTTTCATCATCAACTGGTTCCCCTGGCTGAATATTTTCTTGTCCACAATGTTTTTGAACAAGTCCCCCTGGCTGAAGTAGTCCATGACGGTGATAATGCCAATGCTGAAAGAATAGACGTTATAGATGGAAACAACGTTGGGATGACTGTGGCACTTCAAGTGCATGGATATTTCTTTTAAGTAGTCCACACTGGACTCTTTAATCAAGTCGAAATTCAACTCCTTCAACTGCAAGTTGGGGTTGGATGTGAGCTCAAACACAACCTTGTTTTGAACTATTTGTTTATACTGTTCAATGTCGTTCTGGTTGATCATCTGATTATTTTTCAAGGTGATCTTGGCTGCTCTCAAGTGGCCTGACAGAAGGTCTTTCACGAGGTAGATCAACCCATAGGTTCCGGCCCCGATCTTCTTGATGAACTGGTACTTGTCCACAATCAAGCCAGATAAGGTCTTTTTATAAAATGTATCATGGGTAGCAGCAGTCTCAAACGTATCGTCTATAATAGGGATCACTTCTAAGGTCATTTTGTGGGTCAGGAGTGTCGTGCAATGGCGGGTTCCTGATTATATTGTATGGTATAAGATGTATAATTACCCTTGGATCTTGTCAGGACCCATGTCATCTTATATATAAAAACATATCAAACCATATTTAATCATCCGATTTTTTTTTCCGATCATGTACGAAATGGCTTGATTTTTTTTTTTTTGCACGCCAAGCTAGCGGCCAGATGTACCACTTTTTGAGTGGTGGCTGGTGTTGTGCAAGTTCTGGTGCAGCTTCGAGTGGCTCGTGTAGCTAATATGGGGAAGCCGTACTGCTGGTTATGGTTTGTTAACTTTCTCCGTGTGTTAAAGACAACAAAGTGGTTGGTCGGATCACCCCGGCTGGTCGTCGGAATTCAAGTACCGGGTTTTCCCTTAAAGCCCCGTCCGCGACCCTACAAATAGACCACACACGGCTTTTCTTGTCCATTTCTTTTTGGTGTGCATATAGTGATGACTTGAACTTAGTCATCTGACTAGCTCATCGATTCGACTGATTTGAAAGTTCTCCGAAGAACGGCGGTAGATGGGTGAACGTTAACGTGTGCTTATCGATATAAAAATGCTGGTCTATAGCTACGGGTTTTCCGCAAGGCTTGACAAACCAAAACAAACACCTATCAGTACTCAGAAATCAGCTGTCTGACAGCCATATGTGAGTTAGTTCTGTAAACAATCAAAGTCTAAGAAGAGCAAATAGACCCATCCATTTTGGGTTTTTTAGATTGTTGAAGATTTTAATTATGTCAAAATCACTATTGTAATACTTTTCTCTGTGTACTATTATGATGGTAGATTACTATTTGAAATAGTCTATAAAATCACCCTTTTTATCATAAAAGAATACTGCTTGGTGCTACTTGCCAAAAAATGCCATAGAAAAGTGCAACCAACGGTGTTTATATGTTATTGTAAAGAAGTGGCACCCAGTCAAACAAAAGGTCGTGCACGCACAACTATGGCTGCAAAATGTCAATCCCAACCACTTCAGTTCCTATTGTCTCTTCACCTCCACTGCTATAAAGAGAGAGCCAGAATACTAAACATATTGGGGATGTTAGGATCTCTAAGGGGTTTGCTCCCTTTAGGATCATTAGATGGTCATTAGTTTGATACATAATCGGAGTAGCTCTGCTGAAATCGGGATATAGGCCAGTCAGAATCGACTATATTGCAAAGTGAAGGTATGGAATTAGCGTAGATAGGCCAGGCGTGGCTGCTACATTAAGCCACAAACAAAGTTTATAAATTAAAAATAATCAGCCGTTTGTATTTTTTTTTTATTTACCACATATACTTATTATATTATTTGATAAGTTACAATTTCATTGATTGAAACAACTATTTATTAGTGAAATGTGCATCCACTTGTTTAACAGAAACAAGAACACCGCTTACAGCGAACCCGTCGATGCTACAATCGACCCCAACTTGGTTTTGGACTGTCCACCCAAAACCAAGTTGCAAAAATTAAAAACAACCGTTAAAAAAGTCCTTGTCCCAACCAAAAAAGTCCCAACCAAAGTCCAAGTCCAGAAGAATGAAGTCCAAGTCCAGAAGGATAAAGCTCAAGTCCAGAAGAATGAAGTACCAATGAAGAAAAAGAAGTCCATGTCTTGGAACAAGTCCAAAATGTCTACTCGTCCGAATAAACTTAGTCGCTTCAAAGCTACCTTGAAACAACTTTTTGCAACCAGGGAAGACGGTATTGGCGAAGACACTGTGATCATAGTCCATTCATCTTCGATGGGGGTCGAAAATGCTAAGACTGGATCGTGTGTCACAAACCAACCGAAATCCATGGCAGCAAAAAATGAGCCAGCCACAAACAAATTACCTGACCAAGAGGAGATCGATATTTTTTACAACCCGTGGGTTTCAGTCCAGTCTGCTTCGATGGGGGTCGAAAAAGACAAGATTGTGCTCTGTGTTGGCAAAAAAATCGTCTCCGCTGGCCGAGGTGAGATTTTACCAAACGAACAAATTGCAGTTGAGAAACAAATTGTGCCATATGTCAGTGATCAATCGGTATTGATGGGGGTCGATACCATTGAATGCGGCACCGGCCAATCCTCTTACAAGCCTTTTTGTTCGTTTTTGTCTGGTCTTGATCCTACTGATAGACTTGGTACCATTACTGAGTTGAGAGGACGTTTCCCAACCACAAATGCCAGAGATTTTTGGGCCCAACCACACCTTTTAGACTCAGGGTGTTTAACATTGGTGGGCTCCCCTGAAACCAACACTGCTACTGATGAAGATAAGATGGTATATGCATCCCTCACCAGTTCATTTTGCGATTTCCTTAATGAACGGGTTGAGTTTAATAACTGTTACGGACCTTGGAAATATGATGGCAGCAACTGGCTTCTTTTGTCTGCCAACACTTCAAGTGATTCCAGTGACAGTTTGAACTCATGGGTGGTTGCTGATGATACTGTTGTGCCAGAAGATACTGACGATGGCTGCAAAATTTTGGCTGCAAAGATTGAGAATTTCTTTGAACCTAAGGGAACACTGTCCAATCTGACGTTAAAGATTGAGAAACTCTGTGAACCCGAGGGGTCACTGACCAATCTTCCTGTAGCCTTTGATAATGCTGTTGTTCGTACTTGTCGTACGGATTCATCTGTCACATTGGTTGGCTCAGCTACTCCTTCATTCAAGGAACAAAGTGCCACTTCAATTGTACTTGAAAGAGCACTTATGTTTGGACGAGGAGTAGCAAATGATTGCTCAATTGTATTTGAGAATGTTGTAGATCCGTTGGTACTGGTGGCCAAAAGAGTGAAACGCAGACTCACATACAGCAGAGACATGAAACGCATGCAAGAAGATTTCGAACTTCATTGGTTCATAAACACAAGGAATGTCAAGGAAGCAAGGATTGCCGAGGAAGCAAGGAGTGCCGAGGAAGCAAGGAAAAGGAAATGTCATGATGATCATAACATTCTACTTGAAGCTGCTGCCTTAGGTTTCCTTCCTTATGAGGTGGTTAAGAATTTGTGGGACCAAGAGTTGGGTTGCATGATGTATGCATTCAAGCTTAGAATGGAGACAGACATGGAGTTAAGAGCTTTGCAAAGAAGACAACGCACAAGCCAAAAGGACTAAAGGTACACCCTAGAGATGGGCGATAGACTTGACAAAAAAAGATACACAATAAGAAGACTTGAGACAAAGGAAAGACAAGGATGAAACGAAAGAACGTTTCGACACCAAGCGGAGTTGGACCTCCCCTTGGATACTTATTAGACGGCCTCTTTGACTGGACATCAAAGAGACCAAAACACTTTATAGTTAAACTGAAAATACAAAAAACCAAAAAGACGTAGATACACCAATGTCAAAAGGACAGTTTAAAAGGGAAACTTTTCTTTGAAACGGGATACAGCTTTTGTTCACAGTGCTCACCTAAGTTCACCAGTTGGTAAAGGTCGTCTTTCAGAATCCCAGGCGACAAAAAGGGCACAGACATTTTCCCCAAATCTCACTTGATTAAAAAATTTATGACTAATGGCTTTTTGTTGTTGTAAGAACTCAACAGGCACATACACCTTATATCTACGTAACAAGATACTGCAGGGTCATGGGCACAGGGAAGCTTTATTAAATGACAGCTCAATGTCGTGGTGACCTGGATCGAAAGTTCTTTCAAATGTGGTTTTTTGCTGTTGAATTGGTAGCTAGGCGTTTTAGGCCCCGCCAGGAGATCCCGGCCGGTGCTCGGTATTAGTGATTGACGGTGTCTGAAGCTGGAAGTCCAAAGATCAACGTGGTGTCGAATTTGATCGATATTTCACATCGTATCCTCCGTAGACACCTACAACTTCCCCATACTGTCCATTCACCACTTAGATATACACTTCGAGGTGGTACTAAATTTACTGACAAAAAAAAAAAGCCCAGGCCCGCTGGAATAATTCTCAAATCCGGAACAATTAGATTTCAATAAAAAAAAACATGCCAAGGCTCAAAGATCTAACGGTACTAAAACTAGACAAAGTCGTAAAGACAGACGTAGTGGGAGAGCTTGGCGTGAACAGCGAGCGTAACTGATGTCTGAAACGGCAACGTTTTCTGTCTACAAGAGCGATATTGTCCATTATGTAGAAACTAAAAGAGTGGAGATGGCAGTAGCACCGTAAAATCTGTTTCAACGGCAGAAAATGTCTCACTAATGTTAGACGAGACTTTTGTCCGTAGACAGGAGTTTTGTGACAGGAGATCCTGATTTGTAATTGATGTAAGTGGAGTTGTCCGCAGATCAAACTGCCGTAAACAAACCAGCTCCATCAGATCGTTCAAGTAACCAACACCTGTCAAAGAAGGCGGGGACCCGAGACGGCCTTTACGTACGGCGCCCGTGATTTTGCGTCACCAGGTTCCCCACAAACCAAATTTTTGGGACAATAACCGTATCTGCCAGATGCCAGTGACACAAACCTGGGGTTACCACGGGTTACCCAGAGTCACTAGACCTCGTATCTAGAAACATAAATGGTCTGACGAAGGAGCAACAATGAGTCAGAAGACGACCGTCGTGTGGAATTTCAAGTTTCAGTAGTTGCTCCAGGTAAAAAATATCCTACCTTCCTAATTGGGTTTTCGCGAAGGCCTGATTTTTGCCCGACTGGGTTTTCGCGTGGTGCAGTAATACAAAATAGTGTCATGTTTTTATGGTGCCGGAACTATTCCTGCATGACGATGGGAAGATGAAAGTGGGGTTACTTTTATTATTTATTCCGCAAATATGTAACGTTACAATCGGTACTAAAGTTTCCATTGGCTTATACCCCATTGCCGTTTCTCCGGTAATAAACTTTCCACTTGCATTTTGTCTGTGGAATAAGTGGGACAAAGTACGGGGTAGGTAATATCTTGTGGGGAGTCAAATCTACCGTTGGGTATTTTACTGCATAAGGTTTTTGTTATGCCAGTCGAGAACTTAGTTTTAAGGCTGGTTGCTGGTGATTTTCAAAGGGTCACCGACACGAGAGTATGGAGGAAAGCGTCCATAAGGGGGGGTCAGCTCTGGCCGACACCATAAGACTTGTAGCCGTCACGTCTTATAAAAACCTGAAAACACGCTATTAGTAACGCATTACATCAGGTGCTACCTCCGGCTTGAAGTGCAACGGCATTTTATTTTTTATTATTTATTTTTTATTTCATTTATTTTTTTTCGTGATCATCTGTTTCCGGGGGAATTAACTTGCCGACTGGGGTCAGAATTTCTACCCCAACCACTAATCAAGAGCCTCTAACAAGGAAGAAACTACCTCAATACAGAAGAATAACCCTATGGACCCTCCCGTATGCTTCCCGGAAAGGAAACATCAAGAAAAGATTTTTGACACAAGGCAAAAACACCAGAGTTTTTCCTTTCCCACAAAAAAATAATGTGCAGGAAATGGAGAAACCCAAATAGGTAAGGGGCATACAGGAAAACAAACTATGAATGAAAATTTTTCCCATGGGGGAATTAACTGGAACGAACAAGCACCCCAAAATGGAATGGCCAGACGAACCAAAAAAATATAAATAGAGCTATTTTCCCCATTATTTTACAATATTCATTACTCACAAGTTATACTTCAATATGGGTTACGAAGATAAATTAATTCCCTATGCTTTAACGTTTAGGAGATGGTTGGACAAAACTCCAAATCTCCACAATATTTACATCATTGCCATGATCTCCTGTATCTCAGGTTTGATGTTTGGTTTTGATATCTCGTCCATGTCCCTTTTCATTGGTACTGATCAATATGTTAAATTCTTCGGTGTCTTGTCTTCAGACATGCAAGGTTTCGTCACCGCTTCTATGTCTTTAGGTTCTTTCTTTGGTTCCTTAGCCAGTTCTTTTGTGTCCGAACCTTTCGGTAGAAGAGCTTCCTTATTCTGCTGTGCTTTCCTTTGGATGGTTGGTGCTGCTATTCAATGTTCTTGTAGAAACGTTGGTCAATTGATTGCTGGTAGAATCATTGCTGGTCTTGGTGTTGGTTTCGGTTCTTCCGTTGCTCCTGTTTACGGATCTGAATTATCTCCAAGAAAGATTAGAGGTATGATTGGAGGTCTTTTCCAATTCTCCGTTACCTTAGGTATCATGGTCATGTTCTACATTTCTTACGGTTGTTCTAAGATTGCTGGTGAAGCTTCTTTCAGAACCGCCTGGGGTATCCAAATGATTCCCGGTGCCATTTTGTTTTGTGGTTGTTTCTTCATCCCAGAATCTCCAAGATGGTTGGCCAAACAAGGTTACTGGGACGATGCTGAACTCATTGTTGCTCTTGTCCAAGCTAAAGGTAACAGAGAAGACCCAGATGTCTTGATTGAAATCAGTGAAATCAAAGAGCAAATCATGCTCGATGAACACGTGAGAGCTTTCACCTACGCCGACTTGTTCAACAAGAAATACTTACCAAGAACCTTTACTGCCATTTCTGCTCAAATTTGGCAACAATTGACCGGAATGAACGTTATGATGTACTATATCGTTTACATTTTCCAAATGGCTGGTTACACTGGTGATACTGTTTTGACTTCTTCCTCAATTCAATACGTCTTGAACATGTGTATCACTGTTCCTTCTTTGTACTTGTTGGATAAGGTTGGTAGAAGACCTGTTTTGTTGTTCGGTGCTGCTGGTATGTTAACTTTCCAATTCGCTGTCGCTGGTCTTTTGGCCACTTACAGTGAGACCATTCCATTGGATGAAAGAACCAATGACACTGTGACTATCAGAATCCCAGACACCAACAAACCTGCTGCCAGAGCTGTTATTGCTTGTTGTTATTTGTTCGTGTGTTCTTTCGCTTCTTCATGGGGTGTTACCATCTGGTTGTACTGTTCTGAAGTGTGGGGAGACTCTGCTTCTAGACAAAGAGGTGCTTCTTTAGCCACTTCCGCTAACTGGATCTTCAACTTTGCTATTGCTATGTTCACACCTCCAGCTTTCAGAAACATTGCATGGAAGACTTACATCATCTACGCTTGTTTCTGTGTGGCCATGTTCGTTCACGTGTTCTTCTTCTTCCCAGAAACCAGAGGTAAGAGATTGGAAGAAATTGCTCAAATTTGGGAAGAAAAGGTTCCAGCCTGGAGATCAGGATCTTGGGAACCAAGTATTCCACTTTTGTCTGACAGTGAATTGGCTAATAAGATGAAATACGAACACAAGGAGAATGAGAGTGAATTGATCAAGTCTGATGACAACAATTCTGAAAAACAAGCCGCTGAAAAGGTTTAAATAATATACCCTTGATGGATTAATAACGATTTTATATGTAATACAAAAAATCAGTATAATAGAGTTGTAACGGATTCTGTTTGTCACAGTTCCTGACCGGGGTTAGAGCAAAAATTTTCCGGCCCCACACTGCACCGTCATATGGATATGGGTGTGCATATAGTCTGAATTGGTAAAATGAAACAACCAGCGTGAATAACCAGCGTGGACAACATGCGTGGACAACATGCGTGGGCAACCAGCCCTATCTTATCTCCTCGTTTCAATATCTGATACCCCATCTTCGTTACAACGTGGCAGCTCATACACCAGATATGGTTGTAGCAACCATATCTGATAGGTTCCCGCTTTTCCGGCATAGGAATTCTCCAGATGGGGAAAACTTAAACTGTTCCGAGTTTTGGTAAGAATAAGAGCACCGCCTATCATAGCGGGGGTCAATTGGAGTATTTTATTTGTGATCTTCACGTTGTATAACTTATGCCAAAGGTGCCCAGTAAGTTGCCGACGCCGGGCCCTGATGTAGGAGCGTCTATTTCTAGCGTCCTATTGGCGTTTTTTTGAACGTGGCTCATGACCGGCCCCACCTTTTACAAAAGAAGTCGTGTTAAAATAAACTTTCTTGCAACTTTTGGCCACAAAGCCGCCTATTGTCCCGTTGCTTGATTGGCCACCAGAGATCGGTGGTAGTGGGGTAATGCACCACCCCCGCCCCTCTAAAATATGGGGTAGTATAAGTACCACAAATTTCTTGGGGTTCTTGTCAATTACAAAATGGGCTACGAAGATAAATTGACTGCCCCAGCCTTGAGGTTTAGAAGCTTCTTGGACAAGTTCCCCAATGTCCACAACATTTTCTTGATATCCTGTGTCACCTGTTTATCGGGTCTCTTATTCGGCTTTGATATAAGCTCCATGTCTGCTTTTATTGGTACTCACCAATACCGTGACTATTTCAATTCTCCGGGGTCGGTGTTGCAGGGAATTATCACTGCATCCATGGCTTTGGGATCAATTTTTGGCTCCTTGTTGTCTTCCTTCGTATCTGAACCCTTTGGAAGAAGATCTTCTTTGATCGTGTGTGGTATTTTGTGGTGTGTGGGTGCAATAATTCAAGCATCCACCAAGAGTGTGGGCCAATTGATTGGTGGACGGGTGGTTTCGGGTTTCGGTGTTGGATTTGGAACCTCTGTTGCTCCCGTGCTTGTGTCGGAATTGTGTCCAAGAAAGATAAGAGGTATTGTTGGAGGTCTTTTCCAGTTGGCTGTGACTATTGGAATTATGGTTATGTTTTATATTTCTTTTGGATGCTCCCAAATTGAGTCTCCTACTTCCTTCAGAGTGGCCTGGGCTCTCCAAATTGTGCCTGGTGCCTTGTTGATTGTGGGATGTTTCTTTATTCCCGAGTCTCCAAGATGGTTGGCTAAGCAAGGCTACTGGGAAGATGCCGAGCTTATTGTCGCCAATGTGCAAGCCAAGGGTAACAGAGAAGATCCTGATGTATTGATTGAAATCAGTGAAATCAAAGAACAGATTTTGCTTGACAAGGATATCAAAGCTTTCACGTACGGTGATTTGTTCACCAAAAAGTACTTACCAAGAACCATCACCGCTATCTTCGCCCAGACTTGGCAACAATTGACGGGAATGAACGTTATGATGTACTATATCGTTTACATTTTCCAAATGGCCGGGTACTCTGGTGACCAATTGTTAGCCTCCTCGTCAATCCAGTATGTCCTTTTCACTGCTGCAACCATTCCTTCTTTATTCTTTTTGGACAAGTTTGGAAGAAGACCCGTTTTGTTGGGCGGAGCTGCTGCTATGATGGCATTGCACTTTGCGGTGGGGGGTCTTTTGGCCACGTATGCAGACCCCGTCGATAGTATTGACGGTGACACCACTTTGCGGTTGCAAATTCCCAAGGAAAATAAAGCGGCTGCAAAAGGAGTTATTGCGTGTTGTTATTTGTTTGTGATTGCTTTCGGCAGCTCCTGGGGTACGGGTATCTGGTTATACTGTGCCGAAGTATGGGGTGACTCTGCCTCTAGACAGAGAGGCGCTGCTGTGTCTACTTCTGCAAATTGGTGCTTTAACTTTGCGTTGGCTATGTTCACTCCCTCGGCTTTCCAGAACATCACCTGGAGAACTTACATGGTATATGGAGCTTTCTGCGGAGCCATGTTCATTCACGTGTTCTTCTTCTTCCCTGAGACCAAGGGTAAGAGATTGGAAGAAATTGGCCAAATGTGGGACGAGAAAGTACCCGCTTGGAGATCCAACAAATGGCAACCCAATATTCCTATCTTGGGCGGTGACGACGATGACAAGGAGCACGTGGAGCACTACGAAGGTGGAAGCGATGTCAGCGTTAAGGACCAATGATTTTAAAGTGAAATATCATTATCTCTTGTTGAGAGATTTTTGAATTTAGTTTCCAAGAAGCTTGTTGAGAATAAATAGTACTATAGAGATGATTAATGAACATAATGAACCCATGACATAACGAATGACGTAGGAACCAATATAATCATAACATCAACTATTAAAAATTTTCATCACGTCAATTGATGAAATACGAATCCATAACCATTAAAGGAAAAAGTCTGGGTCCTATCAAAGTCGTGCACAGAACCAAATAAACCTTCGATGCATTATTAAAGATAAAAAAAGAACCTAAAAAAGATTGAGTCTTATTCTGCACTTTTTTCACCACCGTGCAACCTTGCGTTGATTATATTCCATAGAGGCACTACCATCATTCTCAAGCCCTACCCCTGGAGAATTTCCAGCCCTTTGTTTATTCTTAGTTCGGCATTCGCCATCCATTAGTTTACAACGCCAATTCGTTGGTGCTACTGTGATCTTTGCATATGCCGGTTGACATGCTTGACAACGACGTCCTTTCGGTGGTTAGTCTCTTGTCAGGCTACCTATCATTGACTATCTGGTTGTTTGCTCAACTTCCCCAAATCATTGAAAATTATTTCAATCGGTCCGTTGAAGGGGTTAACGTGGTATTCTTGAGCAGCTGGATAGCAGGGGACTTATCCAACTTGACAGGGTGCCTATTGACCAACGCGTTACCCTTTCAAATCTTGATCTCGTCATATTACTGCTTCATAGACGTGGTGTTGTCTTTCCAGTATTACTACTACACGAAGATATACCCTTTCCATAAGACACCTCACAACTTGCTTCAAAGTCCCAACATGGTAAGAAACCAATACTCCGAGCATGTCAACGATAACAGTGGTCTTTTGGCGTTAGATAGCAGCTTTGGTTATTATTCCGTTTCTAATTCGAGGTCTCAAATAGCTTCAACAAGAAAGTCCCTGTTCCTAAGCAAAATTATGACAAGTGGCTTGTTGGCGCAAAACGTCAAGAGAGCAGGGGCTATTCCGGTTTCTTCAGACTCAGACACTGTGCCTACAGAAAAATCCGTCCCCACAATCATCCACAAACTTAGTCCCATTATACCCATGTTGAAGTTTAAATTGCATAATGATGATATAGGGAAAATTGCTGCCTGGGTCTGCACATTCTTCTATTTATCTGCCAGGATCCCCCAAATAAGAATGAACTACAACAAGAAGTCGACATCAGGAATCTCGCCTTATTTATTCTTATTTGCTATGTTAGGCAACACTTTCTACACAATATCAATTTTAGCGGATTTGAAAATGTTACAGAACTCCAACGACGAAACTCTCCCAAAAGTCATATGGGACCAATTACCATTTTTAATTGGCAGTGGAGGTACAGTGTTTTTCGACTGTATAATATTGTCTCAATGTTGGATTTACGGAAAGGGACCCGTTCCAAGACATCAGAAAAGTGCAGAGCATCTACAAAATCACAGGTTTCACAATAGAAACATGAGTTCTGATAATGGGGGGTTCCAGAAACCTGACTGGTACAATAATAAGTTCCAGTATGAAGACGACGAAGATGAAGATATTTCTCACAGCAGCGTCGTTGAATCTCCTGTTCCTCATCACTATATCAGTGGCAGCTATCCGAATCCCAATGCATTTCAAAGGGCGAACAATGGTGCCCAGTTGAGTTCCATGCCCTCCTTTTCGTTCGCTCGACCCAAGTCTATTCACAAGTCTATTCGGTCATCTTCGTCATCCATCCATTCCCCCATTCAAACCAACTTGATCCCATCGATTATCAACAGTTATTCTTCTGTTAGTAAGAAGATGGAAGTTGGCGACAAGACCCCGTTTTCGCCTTCGGACTTCTTGAACGACGAATTTCACACGCCCATAGAGAATAGCTCATTCACCCTCAATAATACCTAATATTCAGATTGTATATTTTTATAACATTACAGGGCATTTTGATCACCTTTCCAGTAAACCAAACTGTATCAATTGATCGCTTTTCTTTGCAGACTACACTGGATCACTTTTCTTTGTAGACCCTCCAAGCTGTGTTTGGCAAAGCCTGCAAGTGTTGTACTCTCTTTTTGACCCAAACGAGAATAAAAGCACCAAGGGTTATACACACGGCATTCATATAATAATAACCATCCCGTAAAATCTCCACTTGTCCGCCTTGATCTTTACATTGCGTTTTCATTTGATCGGATATGATTTTGTATCCAATAGAGCAGCTGGTGACTGTGAGTTTATCAATCAAGTAAAGCACTATCAATCTGGGCCAGGTGCCTCCATAATTTGAGAGAGTGTTCAAGGTAGTCATATATGTCCCTCCAATAGCAGGATCAGCAATCCTAGTATGAAAAGCACAAAGCGAAACAAATTGTACCGTTGACATGAAAGATCCAAGTAAATGCTGCAAGATGATGATAAAAAAGTAGGACAACGACACTTCACCAGAAGAAGGAAAGTTGTACACGATTAGCTGAGCCAAAAATGCTGCCACTAATCTACCAGCGAATCCGAATAGCCATGGCTTCAAAGGTTCTGAACCAGTAGACCATCTGCCAGCGTAGTAACCAAAGATCATTTCGAACGGAAAATCCACCAAAACTGTTATAGATAAGTCCTCTTTAGACAATCCCTTTTCCAACAACTTCAAGTTAGTAGCTGCTTCGTTAACCTGAAAACCCAATTTCGAGATTAACAAGATAATCACTAAAGTCTGAACGTTTGGTAGCTTCAACACCTCATACATAGACTGGTAAACTGACGAGCTGTGGCTCATGGCCGTCGAGATTCTGGATTTGCTTGAGTTAGCATGGCTCTCTAGTTTCATTCTCTCACTTGCGAGTTTGGCCTGATTGGCTGTTCTTAAATGACTAGGATCTTCAGGCACAAAGTATACAACGACCGTGACCAATAGGTACATCCAGCCCCAAAAATGCAAATACGAACCCATGGTGAATAACCCTACATCTTGAGGAACTGCCCGAATATACTTATTAGCGAACTCCGGGGAGCTCAAAGCCAAAAAGATAGTAAATGACGAGAAATAACCGGTATTGATTCCTATCGTCTGTGCCGTGGACGCATAACTCAAGCTTTGCTGCGACAAACACGTCAACGCCCAACCATCAACCGCTATATCTTGAGTAGCACAGAAAAACACCAATATGAAAAAGAAGGTTGTGATTTTAGAAAGATGCACCAAAGGATCCTCTATCAAGTCATCGATAACAGACCCCAAATATATCAATGTGAATCCACTTATTATTTGAATGGGAATGATCCACGATTTTCTTCTGCCTAGTTTAGGAAAGTAAATAACATCCACAATGGGGGACCACAACAATTTCATGGAGTATGGATAAGCAGCTAGCGAGAAAAGTCCCACCTGACTATAACTCAACTTTGTTTTCAATATGAACGGAATAGATCCAAATGCAAGCCCAACGGGCACCCCTTGAAGGAGATAAAGTAATACAAGCATGAAAAACGCCGGTCTATCAATTGGATCAAGACGATTTGACTTGGTGGAGCTGGGCGTAAGACGCCTATCAGAAGCCCCATTCAACGGCTTCTCGCTTATTGGCAAGAGTCCATCACCGTCCTCGAATTGCGGATCAATTGCCAACCGTTTGTGCACGGTAGACGGATCAGACATCAAACTGAAAAATGGTTAACGTCGCGATTACAAAAAAAATGTATTTCTCTATAAACATGCTATAAGAAATCAAGAGTGATAAAGGAAAAGCACCCGAGTCTCCTTAATGTGATCTTTCAGTACTTTTGTAAGGTTTATGTTACATTATGTTTGGACACATCATGTGTATGTTTTAGCCCATGAGCTTATAAGCTCAAGACTTTTCTAGCAGCTCTAAGAACAGTTGGAGTATCTGGGAAAGCAAAATCTTCCAATTCCTTAGCGTAAGGAGTTGGAACTTCACAACCGGTAACTCTCTCAACAGGAGCATCCAAGTAATCAAAAGCTTCAGATTCCATGATTTGAGCAACAATTTCAGATCCAACACCGAAAGCTGGGAATCCAGATTCAACGGTAACCAAATGGTTAGTCTTTTTAACAGATTCAATCAAAGTTGGAACATCTAATGGTTTGATAGATCTTAAGTTGATCACTTCAGCCTTCACACCGTATTCCTTCTCCAAGACTTCAGCAGCTTCAACACAGAACTTAACGTTTCTACTATGAGCAACCAAAGTGATATCGGAACCAGCCTTTTCAATTTTGGCTTTACCGATTGGTAAAACAAAGTCGGAGGATAAGGCCTCTTCACTCATTTCGAAAGATTCACCGTAAGCGATTTCGTTTTCCAAGAAAACAACTGGGTTGGGATCTCTGATAGCAGCTTTGATTAATCCTTTATAATCTTCAGCAGAGTATGGGGAAAGAACCTTTAAACCTGGAATTGAACCATACCAGGCAGCATAATCCTGAGAATGTTGGGCTGCAACACCAGCAGCGGCACCGTTAGGACCTCTGAAGGTAATATTACAAGGTTGAGTACCACCACTCATATATAAGGTCTTAGCAGCCGAATTGATAATATGGTCAATGGCTTGCATTGCAAAGTTAAAAGTCATAAACTCACACACTGGCTTCAACCCAGCCAAAGAAGCACCAACAGTCAACCCAGTGAAACCCATTTCGGTAATTGGAGTATCAACAATTCTTCTCTCACCGAATCTATCCAATAAACCTCTGGTGACTTTATAAGCACCATTATATAAAGCAACTTCTTCTCCCATTATGAACACATCATCATCTCTGTCCAACTCTTCAGCCAAACCAGAGTTCAATGCATCTCTGACAGTCATGGTCTTTGGTCCAGATTCAGTGGTGGCACTACGAACAGCACCCATTCTCATGGCTTGGTATTGTCCGGCTTGTTTAACGGATCTAGAGCTCAAAACTCTGGTAGCTTGACTAGCTAATTGAGCGGTCTTGCGGATGTTGGAAACCATTGCGTATAACTCTGTTCTATATCGTTATTAGAATATATAGTATCTGGAACGATATTTAAAGGGATAACTGTTTGAGTTTTTCAAGCACTGAGAAAATTGACGGTTGAGATTTGGCGGACAGGTGAAGACCGGTGAAGCATTGGATGTTATTCTCCGAGATTTTCCTAACCCGAGAGTGGGTGTATTTTAGTCACGATACCTTAGTCACGTGAATATGCTGATCATCACGCGCGTATACTCACGTGATACATATCCCCTCTTTTGGCTCAACCTCTTCGACTCAACAAATGTCTTTTGCGCAACACAAAAGCTCTGTGTACACAAAAACCGGCCAAAACGGCCATGCCACTAAAGCTGACTGTCAATGTAGCAGCTATACCCCTCTTGCTCTCTGTGGACCCCTCTTGCAACTCTCATGCGTTCCTCGTTTTCCCGGGCGCTCGACATCACGCGTTCCGACTTGTCGCGGGAGAATCTTATATAAATCATTATCTCAGACCCAATCACGGTTTTTCCATAGTAATAGAACCGTCAACTTTTAAATGCTGGTACTGAGAACATTGAGACACACCACCGCTATACGGTATCCCCAGTTATCTTGGGGCATACGTTTGGCCCGTTCAAATGTCTTATCATTGAGATTCAAGTCCAATTTCCATAGACCTGATAAGGCTGGTTCAAACGATGCAGCAGACGCAGCAGATGCCACTGCCACCATAATGGCAGACCAAGGCGATCTTCAGAAAATGCCCAACAAAGCAACCTGGTTAGAAGCTTTGACGGAACGTGATAGGCAGTTGAAAGAGGGTAAAGTGTTGGACAGTTACAGTTATGTTAGCCCCAAAACGATGGAGGTTGGAGAAAAAACCAGGGATGAAAGTTTCAGTTATTTGACTTTACCTTTCAAAGATGATAAATGGTTATGTGACGCATACATGAACGCTCAAGGTAGATTGAGAGCTGGCCAATTGTTTCAGGATCTAGATGCTTTGGCTGGAAGGATTGCCTATAGGCATTGCTCTCCGGCCGAGCCTGTCAACGTCACGGCATCAGTTGACAGAATCTACATGGTCAAAAAAGTCGACGAGATCTCCAAGTTCAATTTCATACTAGCCGGGTCTGTCACTTGGACTGGAAGGTCTTCAATGGAAATCACTGTTCGTGGTTACGCTTTTGACGATGAATTACCTTCGACCGTCACACTCGACTCCTTACCACAAGACAATATCTTCCTTAGTGCCAACTTCACCTTTGTTGCCAGAAATCCACTAACCCACAAGTCTTTTGCTATTAATAGATTATTGCCAGTCACGGAAAGTCAATGGCTTGATTATAGAAGAGCCGAATCAAGAAACAACCTCAAGAAATTATCTGCGAAGAATGCTAAGATGATTGAACCTACAACAGAAGAGAACAGGTTGGTGCATGACATGTGGAAGGCTTCCAAAAGCTTTGAGCAAGGTACCAAAAAGACATCGGGTGTTAATTTCATGAAGAACTCCCAGATGACTTCAACTTTATTCATGCAGCCACAATACAGGAACAGACATAGCTATATGATTTTTGGTGGCTATTTATTGAGGCAATCGTTTGAGTTAGCATATTGTGCTTCGGCTGAATTTTCATCCGGAGGGCCTCGATTTGTTTCCTTAGACTCCACTACTTTCAAACAGCCAGTTCCCGTGGGTTCCATCTTAACTATGAAAGCAACTGTTGTTTACACAGAACACATACATGAAGGTCAAATCGACGTGGACGCCGACACTCCCTTCAATTTCAAGTTACCAGCAACAAACAGGTTGTCACACAATCCGGATGCTTTCTTGTCTGAGCCAGGTACTTTGATCCAGGTGAAGGTCGATACTTCTATCAAGCCTTTTGACAGTTCCGAATCTAAAGAATCGGGTTCATTTATCTACTCGTTCTTTGTGTCCAAAAACGGCCAAGGTGATAACTGTCCGGGATACTGTTCCGTCATTCCACAAACGTATAGTGAAATGATGGAATATATTGAAGGAAGAAGACGTGCAGCAGATACCGCTCATTATGTTGAAAGCTTGCCAACTTCTAAAGAGGAATTGTAGTTATCTATCAATTATCAATTATAACTTTTATTACTAATTAATTATATAATACAATATTAAATACTATCATTGGACATCAAACACATTAAAAAACCTTGCCTCTATAAGGAGTCTTCCTCATCATGGATCTGGGCAACTTCACCTTTATAGTGATAGCTCAAATTCTGTTGAGATTCTCTAAGACTGCTTCGTCTAGTAAAGTCAACCAATTTGGCTGTGTTGCCTAGTGAGCTTGTGGATATACGTGGATTGTTAACATCATTGTTCTGGTTATTGGATGCAATGGAGTTGTCGGAAATCGACATATCGATGGCTTGACCATTATTCAAAAACTTGTAGGTCTCTTTGGCTTCAATCCAATCGTAATCTCCATGCTCAGTTTGACCAGCTTGGAAGTCATCGTATAAGCTGTTTTTGCTCTCCGATAAGTGATTCTGGGATGAAGTAGTGCTAAGGTAATTGCTCGACATATCTCTGTTGGTTTCATTAGGCTTCTCCATCAAAACTCCCAAAGCGCTTGGACTTCTGCTGATCTTCTTGGGTGACAGGGTCCTGGACTGAGCCTTGTCAATTATGTTTCCGTCACTGTCCAATCTCTGGAAGTTGCCAGAATCGTCACGATTCAAAAGGGCGTTGAGTGAGTTGTTACTAATGAACTGGCCACTACCAAAGGATGATTGCTGGCTACCTCTGACCATGGACTGGTCCTCCACTAGCCTAACAGAAAACAACTGCTCTGTGTTTACTGTACTCAACGAAGCATCCGATTTCCTATTATTTCCATCCTTTGCCAAACCAGCGGAAAGACCTTTGGCAATATCACTGTGGTCGTTAGCTCTCCATGACTTGAGTGCTTTGTCTTCGTCACCATACCCATGGCTCACGCCGTTAGCATCATAATATTGACTTGCATCACTCTCTTCATCTACATGTGTTAAGGACGATGAAGTACTCATATTGTCTTTCTCCAAGTATTTCACATTAGTAGCTGCCATCACTTTAGGATCATCGCTATGCGGCGTTCCATTGATCTTCCCAAACCCAGGACCAGTAATTTCTTTATCGTCATCATCCAAAGTTGTATCCCCAGACTTTGTTTCTTCATCTTCACTGTGCTTTCTTCTCTTGAGACAACAGAAGAAAATTAATGCTGCCAAAAGAATTAAAAACGCAGGTATTCCAGCTCCCAATCCAACAGCCAACTTCTTGCTTGCGCTCCAGCCACCCTCTTTATCTTCGTTATCTTTAGTGCCAGACACTGGTGATCCTGTAGATGAGCTTTCACTTGATGAAGTTGCACTCGAACTTGATTGAGATCTCGAGCTTGACAGAGACAGGGAGCTAGACTCAGAATGGGCTTTGATGCCTTTAACTTGGAAAGATTTTGTCTCCGTATCAAAGTCTGAAGACGCCTTCACATCAATCTTCAACGAGTTGAAGTCATCTGGGGTCAACCCATTGAAAGTCTTGTTAGACTCATGATAAGCCAACCAGTCTGCATCGTAGCTGGTATTGACAGTGGTCTCATTTGCATCAGTGAAATAACTTTCTGATAAGGCGTATTCAAACCAATCTCCTCTAGTTGCATTAACAGTAGGAAGACTCTTGACAGTGAATACAGACCCAATCGTATCGAATGAGTAAGGCAATTCCACTTCATTGGAATAAATATCCTTGATTGTGATAGAAAAATTGTCAAATGTGGAGTCATCTGGAAATTGACCAGTCAAGGTATAATTGTCACCATCGAAGTTGATATAATCAGGAAGGTTGGTGGCACTTACACTTGAAATGTTTTCTTTGGAGATTGGTTGGTTATCCAAGAAGACATTTTCCAAGATAGGAACATGAAGATCAAAGTCGTCATTATAAGTTCCATTCACCTTTATTGTTTCATTGATGTTTGTGCTCAACTGGTGGCCCCCCACAACAAGCTTGAAAAGTCCTTCTGCACCAGCATAACCCACATAGTCTGATCCGATTAAACTGAAACCGTATTCAAATGAAGGAGCATTCTTTGATGTGACATACGGCACAGTTCCACGGAAAGATAAATCGTCCCCGTCAAAAGTGATCCATGGTGGTAACGACGACCTGTCAGCAGACCTCCCATAATAAGCTGTGATTGGACGATCACTGGTGGGTTTGATTTTAAATACATCTTTTGTAAACTGGATGTTGATCTCTTGTCCTTCACTGACAACCAACCCATCTTGACCATTGGTTTTGCCGTATTCACTTATTTCCACGAACATGACATTAGGAGAACTGATTTCCAAGCCGGTATCGTTAGAAACAAGCATAGTGTAATTCTGGCTTAATGAGTTCGAGCTATCATAACCAATAAGCTCAATGTCGAAAGTCCCGACATCAGAGTCCTTTGGTAAACCGGAAAAAGTTCTTGAACCTGAATCGAATTGAAGCCATTCTGGTAACTGCTTTGCTTCATATGTAACTGCTTCGTAGTTGGTGGACTTGTATGTGGAGTTTGCCATAGTGAAGGAGTACTGTTGGTTGACTCTTCCAACATTTGGCAACTGTTCATCAAAGGAGAATCCCACTTCCACATCTGCTATCACAAGATATACAAATAGGAAAAGTAAATGTATGTGGAACATTCTTGTTTCTTATTCTTCGTCTTCAGTGTCCTGTAATGATTTGTTCTCTTCTGCACTTGCCACGCCGTATGAAAATCAAACTTGAAAGGCTTCCCAAGTGAAGTAAAGATATAAGATGACTTTAGTTTAAGGAGAAAAAGTTTGTGGACAGTTATTTTGATATATAGAGCCTAGACTTGGGTTGACAAGCGAGGAAGCCCCTTCCATTTTGTTTATGTTTATGTTTCGCCCACGTAATGTCTTACCTAATTTTACAGTGAAACTACTCGAAAGCCTCGTAAATTAGTCGCCAAATACTCTGACACCCCCTTCGTCAATTGTTTTTCAAAACGTTCCACAATAGAATTTAAACCACTTCCTGCAAGTTACGCGTTACTGTCGCGAGTCAAATGTAAATTGTTTTGAAACGCGTATCGACGATAGTGCACCAAAACACTAATTCTGAGATGCCCTAACTCCTTCTTCGTGTGCGGCTACCTATTTAATATAACACTTGGAGCATTTTGAAATAGTAAAAGTTGAGCAGAGATGTTGTTGCTTACGTGTTAACTGGTTCAAGTTAGTGTGACTACCGATTTTCCTGTATGAAGGTATATATTAAATTTTGCACCAGGTAGGATTTTTTATCTGCCGTTTAAAGGAATCTTGGCACTAAATACAAGAGACTGATAATGTAACCAAACAATAACCCCACAAACTTCTCAAGGATTGAATGGAAATAAATGTTTGTCATCAACAACATGAACCACCACAAGGAGATCAAACCCATGACTATTATCCAGGGGTTGTGGATAAGGAATTTCCCTACAGATTGGGCTTTTATTCCGATTGTGGAGTCACTGCTCTTGAGTTGACTGTATGTAGTCCGGACATTATTGACCACCAACTTCCAACTGAACCAGAATGGAAGCATCTCAAAGAATAGGTATAAAGATGAGTGAATCAACAAGAAGGCGTGTCCAGAAGGGTCATGACCACCAGTCCATTGGCCTTTCAAACTCCTACAAACACTGGACCCCACAATCTTTGATTCAAAAAAGTTCATCTCTTCGTCCTTAACAAAAAAAGCCAAGTGTTTAGCCAACCGATGCTCTTCAACACCTGAACATTTACCCCCTGTCGATAAGAATATGCGGTCCATTATGGGCAACCCAAAACACCATTGGGTAAACAATACCCACCATAACGTAGAAATGATATAGTTGGTCAAAGCAACCCTGATGATTTGGGCTTTCTTGGCGGCTTTGGGGTGTCCAGTGTAAAGAATACTACCGTAGAATAGTGCTATCACTACTGTTGTCCAAAACCACCCCTTTTTGACGAAAAGCTGGTTCAATACATTATTTTTATCGTTGTAGTAGTTGTACACTTCTTCTTTCTGCGACGTAAAATGTATGATCTTTCCCACCACGAAATTGACAATGAACGAGACAAGTAATACGATCTCCCCAGTTGTGACCTTATATTTCTGGTGGATACGATCTAACTTCGACTGTATAGTGTGAAAGTCTTGCTCATACGGATAAGAACTCATAATGGATATCTGGCCTTTTCACTTGTACATTTTTTGTTGCGAATGATGCGAATCATGATCACAGTTTGTGTATGAATTGCTGCTTACAGACGCCCCCAGTGACTCGTGACTCCTGTCTACTAGGGGCTTCCTTCTTTGCGATCACTGTTTAGATGAGCCATTTCTGTAATTGTGGCAATAGTAAGAGCAAGACCAGAAAATCCTGTTTTATCAAGCCAGTATTTATAAGAAATGACACAAAAGGTCTTTGGACTACAGGCCGTCTCCGTTCACCGAGTGACGAAGACTTCACTCCCAGGAGCGGGAGATAGCCAAGCTCTAACCGTCAGTTGTTTAAGCGTGCGTGTACCGATTTTCTATTATTGATCATTCTCACGAACCAGGAAAATCTAAATTTATCTGAGACTGAGATACCTACATAACCATGGGAATAAAGGACGTGTTCAAGAAGAAAGAGCCCACAGAGGACGAAATCAGGGAGCATTTGACTAACAGGGGTATCTCTACCAAAGGGAGCTCTCATGGAAGCGGATTTGGTGGCAGAGAAGAGAAGTTCGGTGCCTTCAAACAGTATGCTCAAGAGCGTGCTAACGCTAAGTCAGGACTACAGCCTGTAAACCCCTACGCAAACTTGAACAACCAAGCGAGTGGAAATCCGTATTCCGGGAATGAAGGAGCTTCCGAAAGCAACCCTTACAGCAACGGAGGGTCTGCAGCGAATCCTTATGCTAGTGGCAGTGCTAACTCCTCGTCTCAAACTAGTCCTTACACCAGCGGAAGACAAGGACTTTCGAATGGCAGGTCACCTTATGAACAACAAAGAACAGGCGGAAGTCCGTATGACCAGACAAACCTGTCAAACCCCTATGGTCAAACCACACAATCTACAAGAACCCCTAATGATCCCTATGGTGGGCGGACGGCCAGAGATAATCTTCACTCGTCAAGAGCAGCAGGGCCTCCTCTGGTATCCAGATCGATCACGAGGCAACGTGATTTTGATGAGGAATCGCTTGATTTAAATGCCATTCCGAGTAATACCATGTTCCAGTCGAAGAAGCCAGTGAGGAACGAAGTTTATGATAACGAGTCGCTTGATTTGAATCAGTTACCAGAAGAGGATGACTTGAATGTTATAATTGACGAGCAGTTACCTCAAGAACAAGAAGTGAACTCGGAAGACGAAGAAGTGGAGGCCATCAAGCAAGATATCAGGTTTGTGAAGCAAGAGTCTTTAGCTTCTACTAGGAACACCTTACGAATGGCCCAAGAGGCCGATGCGTCTGGTTCCAATACCTTGGGTATGCTCGGCTCCCAGAGTGAAAGATTATATAACTCAGAACAGAATATCAATTTGGCTGAGACCCAGACTGATATTGCAGAAGAAAAATTGAAACAAATTGCAAGATTAAACAGAAGCATTTTCATACCTTCGAGTGGTAACCCCTTCAATAAAAAATCAAGATTGAGGATGCAAGAACAGAAAATCAAGACAGCCAAAGCCCAGGAGAAGTATTTGAGAGATACCAATAGGAAGAATATGTATGAGAGCGAGCAAAGAATCAAGCTGGGTATAACACAGAATGCAACACTGTCTGAACTCCATCAGAAATATCAGGGTCAGAGAGACTTATCTAACGCACAGAGGTATCAATTCGAAAACGACTCTGAAGATGACGAAATTGAAAAAGAGCTTGCCAGCAACTTGGACCAGATAGCATTGTACAGTAAAAAACTCAAGAATACTGCCAAAACTATGGGTACCGAAGTTGAACAACAAAACGAGAGGCTTAGAAATATCGAAGAGAACGCGGATAGACTTGACATTAACATCCATATGAACAACACCAGATTGAGTAATATCAGGTAATATTTTTCAAAGTTTTCAAAGCCAAGTCTGTAGTATTGAATAGTTAGATCAGTATCCATGTCCGAACTTCTAGGTTCCTGGAATCACAACATTAATTGAATAACTGATGATGCTACACGTAGCCGTGATACGATGTTTTCAAGATGAGCTTCTAATACCAGTGAGTATTCTTATCTCCAAGAACGCAGGTACAAGCAGAAGACGAGCCACATGAAACGTATCCATCTGTGCCAGTAAGTAAATATTGGACCCGCCATGTGTTAACTGTACACACCACACTGAGAAGTAGTCGGTGTGGATATGACCATTTTAAGCTTGTTCCAACACACCTCCAACAGTCTCTATTTCTGCGGTGGTACCATAGACAGGTCTCAGAACAGAATATAATGCAAACTAAGTGAGGCACAATGCCACACGCATCATTATAGGACAGTAATTGATTTCACCTAAAGTGTTACTATACTTGATAGCTGTTGTGGCGGAGGCACTAGAGAAGGGGTTTGCTACTATAAACTTGTATCGTTCTAAAGTTATTTGTCTGTAGTTTTTGTGGCTACCAACTTTCAGTGATCAAATCGTGAACTTCCTGGTTCTTGACAGGTACTGCTGCTGTGGTATAATCCTGATCATCGTTCCAAGATCACTGCTTCACCTTTTCCATCTATGGAGCTGAAAGGATATTGCACTTTCATTTAGGTCACGTGAAATGCTATAATTCTCATCTCGCGATCTACGGCACAGTAACTAAAACAATGTTCTTATCAACAGGCCACTTGAGAAAATTACACAACAGCGCTGATGTCTAAGATCAGCTCCTTATCCGCTATGTCACTCATAGTGAACAAAATGATTGGAACAGGTATTTTCTCAACACCCTCCATTATCCTTCAATACTGTCAAGGGAATGTAGGAATATACTTAAGTTTGTGGGTTCTTGGAAGTTTGGTAATAGCATGCGGCATGTTCATATACTTGGAGTACGCTTTGAATCTTCCGATCAAGAATGGGGGGGAGAAAAACTATCTTCAGAGAGTTTTCAATAGTCGTTTAATTGGATTTGTGTACCTGTTTCAAATTGTACTATTAGGTTTCAGTTCTGGCAACTCATACGCCTTTGGAAAGTATGTTTTATTCACTTTGAACGGAAACTTGGAGAGCAATGAAGAGGTGAATGGATGGATGGTGAAGCTTGTGGGAGTCATGTGCATTACTATCTGCTGTTATTTGCATGTATGTCATAATCATCGGTCAGACTTCTTTTTCATATTTCTAGGTGTATCCAAGATTCTCATCTTGGGCTTGATTATATTATGTGGCGGGTTAGTATGGTTTGGACTAGTAGCTTTGCCTAAAACGGGAAATTTCAACAACATCTTTCACCAGAAAGAGGAGACCGATCTCTACTCGATTTCTGTGGCCCTTTTGGAAATCATTTACTCCTTCAAAGGTTGGGAGAATGCCAATTACGTATTGAGTGAAACAAGAAACCCCTATCAAGTCTTGACTATCTCGGCCCCTTTGGCCGTTATTATTACTACTTTGTTGTACTTTTTGGTTCTTCTTAGTTACTTGATAGTGATACCTAAACGGGAAATCATGACTAGTGGTGTATTGATTGCTGGTCTCTTTTTTAATAAGGTCTTTGGTGAGAGCTTAGCTTCAAGGTTGGTGCCTTTACTCATAGCAACATCAAATTTTGGAAACGTTTTGGTGGTGTCTTATGCACACTCGGTAGTAAACAGAGAGCTAGCCATGGAGGGCTTGATACCCTTCAGTGAAACCTTTCTGAAGTTCAAGAATTCCTTATTTTTGCACTGGTTAGTGACGGTGATCGTCTTGGTATTGCCACCATCTACTGAGATTTATGAGTTTGTTGTAAATTTGTACATTTATCCTGGCACCTGGATAAATATCTTGCTAACCTGTGGTTTGATCTATTTGCGTTGGTTCGATAAATCCTGGAACAACCTGTCTAATGATGAGTTTCTGCACCTATTGGCACCGTCAAGGAAAAGAAGGTTTTCTACACCTTTCATATTGATCATGATTTTTTTACTTGCTAACCTATTCCTTGCATTATTTCCATTTATCAAGCCGCCCCACTACACGCTGGAAATACCGTATTGGTGCTTCCCTGTTGTCGGTTCAGGTGTTCTCATTTTAGGCTTGGTCTACTATTTTGTCACTCAGGTGACATGAGAATTGGGGTCATGGCTCTATTAATCATTTACTTAACTTTCGGCATCTATAGATTGTAATATAATTACTTGTTTTGGGAAGTTAACCTTCTAACTTGACAGTTTTAGTACCCATGTGGCGATTAAAGGCTTTTTTTAAAAGTACCGCCTTGCTTGTGCTGAACTAATTTCGAATCTTCAACTGGAGCCACTTCCTGAACTTCCATTTGGATCTTTAAGATATTGAGTTGTAGAAATTTATTGTATTGAGTCTAGTCTGGTACGATCGGATGGAAGTTGACTGGCCACCGGTGCAGATGTATTTACCATGAGTAAGTACAGAGTTCGACAACAAATTCTTTTTGATTGGCTACTCATGGATAGCATATTCATTACTTTACCAAGATATCTCTAATACTTAATCTAGATGGAATACAATAACCGAGTGCTCCGTAGCTACCACAAAGCATGTATCATAACTAGACGAGAATGTGGAACTAGATTGGAGTTCGTGTAGACATGGTATCGGTATACTAATAGTAACATTCTATGGCTGCAATTCTGTAGTGAAGGGATTCTAGGTATATTGTCAATTCACTTAATCAAGTCGTTCCCGACGGTTACAATTATTATCACGTTAGTCACGATAAACGCAATGGTAATGATTATATTGACAATTTCTTATTATTCAAATTATCTACCACCACTGAACTCCCACTGCGCTACCTTTTCTCAAAAGGCTATTCAATGGGCCTAATACTCCCTCGTTCTGTCCGACCTTTCTCGACTTCAATTTTATTTTACTCTGGTATGAAACAAGGGATGATCAATATAAATGAGCTCTGTTACCCTTCAATTTGACCACGTTTTGGTACCTTCATGGTTGTAGACGTGGTTTTCTGTGGCTGAGTTGATCTTTAAACTAAGCCCAGCAGAATGATCATCTAATGGGCTCTGTAAGGAATAAGTAAGGTCCTAACACCCGTTTCTTTATTGTTAACGGGTTCCCGACGCCATGCTATTAACTTGAGAATTATATATATTAGTTGGTTACGTGTACGTGTATTGGAGAATCGAAGACAAAGGACATGTAACAGACCGAGTCAAACCCCCATTACTTCAGTACTAAGTGGGTCCTACGCAGTTATATTGGTTGTCATTTCTTCACTGGAACATTTCACTTAGCAAGCAAGAGCATTTGTTTCGGTAATCATAAGAGGTAAAAATACCAAAAATATAAGAGCAGTAAATCTGATTCAGTCCCCCATATCACCTCTCGTAAAAAGTGCTGTAATCTGTCAACGGGCTGTAGAATATGCAATTGTATAGAATCATTTATTCATTTTAACACCTAGTCCTGTTGGCTGGTAGTGATACCATTAAAAGATCGGAACTGCCAAAAATCGACCAAGTTGTCCTATAGAGTACACCTTCACTCTACGAATAGCATTTCCCTTGCTTGCTTGATGAATTAGGCCACCAAACTCTTCGTACATTTCTCGATGCATCCTCTAGGAAACAAGTTCTTGTTTGGTGTCATGAGAGGATAAGTCCAGGATTCTTTCCTTACACAGCGGAGGGTGTGTTCGGAATATTAGTTCACTCATCAGCGATGATGGACGAGCAATGACAGGTCTGCTCTTGACTGTATAATAGGAAGCTGGATCAATAAAAGACCAAGAGATTCGTGTAACCTCCCGGAAGTGTATTCCAACCACAATGTGGAGGTGTCCACAGCCAAGTGAGACTGTAAGTATTTTCAACTCTCCTAAATGTAGTTGAGATCTAATCAAGTGTACTAGACCTTGAATCAAACCAAACCACATTTGTACTTGCAGTGTAAACTAATGGATACAGTACGAATAATCGTGAATATAGTTGATCAGGCTCAACCAATGCTGATAGATAAACGTGAATGAAATGATTGCGTTTTCCAAAATAGGTTGGATACAAAATTAATCAAGCGAACAGCCCTATGATGTAACCTTTGCTCCAAGTCCTATATCTCTCTATTTCAACTTTATTCGAAATCATATACAGTGATGTACCGTCTTTCCTCCAAGGTATAAACTCATAAGGCATGCAAGTACTTAAACCTGCAAATATATTCATTTTTAAACCCCCACAATTAGATCTCCGTTGTCATTATTCCCTTTATCCAATTTCTGCTTGTTTTCGAGGCAACCATCTAGATATACCTAATACATGATGGATTGTTCCTTTATATGGAACTTTTTCAGGTTCCATTTATTGTGTGTCGCTAATCACTGCACTAGACATGTTCAACATCATACCAAAGTCTGGGAATAGCTCAAGCTGGAGTCACAAATTGTTAATTTAGCGTCACTTTTTACTATTATATTGTCTGTACCTGATCATCCAAATTACCAATTTTCTTCAATTTCTCTTCACAAAACCAGGTTGAGATGTGCATCTGTTCAAACAAGAACAAGTTTATACATTTAATACACATGCAACGGGTCTGAAACTCGGATTCAACATAACCATGAAGACGTCGATCTCCATGTTAGTAATGATACAACGGTCGTTGTAACTCCTCTTAGATCTTGCAAAAATGTTTGGAAACATTGTGATTTCCTGGTCCGCTGCTCTATCTGATGTACGCAGGTTTTTTCAGTCATTCTTGTGAAACTGATTGGAGCGTTGTATTGGTGATTGACACTAAGCGTGTATCTGGTAACGATAGCGTTGTAAGATTAAAGCTTGTCATATCGTACGCTTGACTTTCAAGTTAAAGCTGGGAGTCCACCCAACAAATAATTTGAAATGTAGAAAGTTAGGCTTCAAGCAATTCTTAAAGGAATCCTCAATGTCCGTGCTGTTTTTTTCACTCATTGCATTTGACTTTTTTGCTTACTTTTATCGTTATCATTCTTTCTTGAGGAAATACATGTCCTATTTATACTTGTTCTCTCCTAAATGTGTCTGTGATTATTCTTTACAGGGATTTCGATTTGACCCCGTCACACGTCATGATCACCAGATCCTATACCTGGTTCAATATCACCTGACTGTAGTCACCAGACTATTGTCACCATATCATAATCATTAGGCCAATATCACCAGACGTACGCCTGTTGCTAATCACCAACGTCACGTTCCATGCATGTTTAATTTGTTGCAGATTACCCTTTTCGGACTTCTTCGAGTCGACTTCATCATCCCTTCTCGTATACTCTAGTCTGAGTGGCATCTTTTTTTTCAAGGATTTAGAAAGTTAATCCTCAAGGTTTCCTTTAAGGAGTCCTTCACGTTGATAGTGGTTTCACGCATTGTATGTATAGTTACCGTATTTACTAGATACTGTGGATAATCATTTAAATCATATTGAGTGTCCTATCTTGTCTCGAATGACAGGGATTACTAATCGGTGGTAATCCGGTTTCCTTATCAGTTACTACTTGGCATTACCAGTCTTACCGATCTCATTATCAATCTTAGCTATGTCATTCCCAATCCCCTTAGTCATCATGGCCATTACTAATATTGTGACCCTTTTATCATGTCGTCACTAATCTTGGGTGCAACTCGAGAATCTCATTTTCTTTGATTTTTGCAACTTTTTCATTTCTCGAATTAAGTACCTGCAAATTCAAAATTTGACAATTTTACTATTTCTCAGAATTTTTACTAAGTAACAACACACCCCCATAATCGCAGCATTCAAGTAAGCCATCTTAGTGGCTCACCATTCCTAGAATCCTGACAAACTCTACAAACTGAGGCTTGGCTAAACTCTTAGTCAATCCATCTGCAGCTTGAAACTCAG